>SNQJ01S0009958.1:14241-40013 GCA_010110895.2 Picea sitchensis | reverse complement strand
TTTTGGAAGGTTAGAATGAGAACATACCTAATGGCCTTAGGTGCTGATGTTTGGGATGTAGTAGAGACTGGATACACAAAACCTGTTGTGCTAGCTTCCAAGGATGCTAATTTAGAATTTAGCTTTAATGCTAAGGGAATGAATGCTATCTTGAATGGACTTGCAGAAGCCGAGTTTGTAAAGGTAATGCGTCTTCAAACTGCCAAAGAAATGTGGGATAAACTTATTGGCATCTATGAAGGAAATGAGAAAGTAAAAGATGCCAAAATTGAAACATTTAGGTTGAAGTTTAAACAACTAAAGATGAATGAAGATGAAACAATTAGCAAGTATTTTTTAAGAGTTGAAGAACTTGTGAACGCCATGAAGGGTCTTGGTGAGAAGTTTTAAGAATCACTCTTAGTCCAGAAGATTTTAAGATCTCTGCTTGATAAATTTAATCCAAATGTCTCTACAATAGAAGAACTAAATGATATTAAAACTTTGTCCATTGATCAACTTCTAGGAACTTTAACCGCGTATGAAACGAGAACTAGAAAACATAAATCCATTACTAGAGAAGCATCGTTTAAAGAAGACAAGAATATTGATTCAGAATTAGATGACATTGAGGAAAAATTTGTGAGAAGGTTAAATAAAGGATCAGGAAAATATCAAGGCAAGTTGCCCTTCAAATGTTTTAACTGTGGTAAGATAGGTCCTTTTGCATCTAAGTGTCCCCATCAGAAAAAGGACCAGAACTTTGATGATGAAAAGAAGTACAAATTCAAGAAATATAGTAAGAAGAAAAGTTTGTGTGCAAATAATGACAATTCCTCAGAAGAAACCTATAGTGACTGTAAATGACTTCATGCTTATGGCCAAAGAGGATTATGATAATAAAAGAACATGCAGTGATGATAATTATGAAGAAGCTGTGGTTGATATGGAAGGAGAACTGATCAGTGCACTGGAAGAGATTGACAGACTCAGAATTAAGAATAGAAAGCAAAAACAATTGCTGATACAATTCGAGAAAAACTGTAAACAACTTGATGGATACTTTGCCTTGTTGAAAGTGGAATTAGAAGAGGCAAAGAAAATAGAAGACATACTAAAACAACAACTGTCAGAGAAGAAAGCAAGGTGTGAAGAATTAGAAGAAGAGATAGTAAAAACCATAAAAGAAATGGAGAAGTTTAAGGGATTGTATCACCAAAATCTGCCAAGTATTAAAGCCTCAGAAGGATTAACCTCCATCCTAAATTAGCAAAGAAACCCAAAGTTGAAAGCTGGGTTGGGGTATGAAGAAGGATCAAGTAGTGATCATCCAATCAATACAAAACCTATCAAGTTTGTCAAATCCTCAAACATTGATAACAGTCACTTTGTAGAAACAAAGAAAGAAAATTAGCCACCAAGAAGGAATGAAAGAAATCGTACCAGAACCGAATCTGTAGATCAGAGAGATTATCAGCATGAAAGAAATCGTATCAGAACTGAATCTATAGATCAGAGAGATTATTGGCATGAAATAAATCGTACTAGAAATGAATTTGTAGATCAGAGAGATCATTAGCATGAAAGAAATCGACCCCCTCAAAGAAGACAGACTTTTTCAAGGTACAAAGGTTCTTTCTATGGTTATTGTTTTTCCTGCTCTAACTTTGGTCACAAAGCTATAAATTGTTCTTTAAGATTTAGATATGAGCAATCAAGTTTTCTAAGAATATTGAGACAACCAAGAAACAATCAAACACAGACTATAAATCATATGATGACTGGGAGAAGGACACAGGTGAAACACAACAACAGGTATGAGCATAACAATCGTTATGATCTCTTATTCAGTGTACTAGAATGTTACAACTATCATAATTATGGACATAAAGCTGCATACTGTCGCTTAAGGAATTATAAGCCAGATTTGATCCCCACTGCTGAAAATGTCAAGGTTTGGAAGAAGAAAGCAGATGAAAAATGTGGACTAGTGTTATCAACCCAGAGACAAAAGAATCCCTGGTATATTGACAATGGATGTTCCAAACATATGACTGGAGACAAAAGTAAGTTTCTAACTCTAAGTGAAAGAAAATCAGAGAATGTAACTTTTGGAAATGATGCACCAAGAAAAATAAAAGGTAAAAGAATGGTAAGTTTGAGTAATGGCAAAGGGAAAGCTCAAGATGTGTTGTTTGGAGAAGGTCTGAAACATAATCTTCTTAGTGTCAGTTAAGTCTGTGACCGAGGATGTGAAGTCATTTTTACCTCTAAAGATTGTAGAATAAAATCTGTGAATTTAGGACAACTCATTGCAAAAGGGGTGATAACATAAAATAATGTCTATGTGTTAAAAGAAGAAAAAGAAGAATGCCATTTAAGAAAGTATGATGAAAGTTGGCTATGGCAGTAAAGGATCTTCCAAAAATCAAGCTCAAAAATAGTGGGGCAGTAAAGGATCTTCCAAAAATATCAAAGCCATATGACTCTGTTTGTAAACCCTGTCAGATAGGAAAGCTTACTCACACTCAGTTCAAATCAAAAAAATTTCTTTCAACAGAAAAACCCCTCCAGTTAGTACATATGGATTTATGTGGACCATCAAGAAAAGAAGGTACAAGAAAAGAAAATTATTTTATGTTGATTATTGATGATTATTCTAGACTAAAATGGGTTGCCTTTTTGAATGAAAAATCTGAAGCATTTGAAAAATTCAAAGTGTTTAAGGCTTTGACTGAGAATCAAACAGAAAAAAGATTAAAGGCAGTAAGGTATGATAGAGGTGGAGAGTTTAGTTCATGGAACTTCAAAGAGTTCTGTGATAAACATGGGATCAAAAGAGAGTACACAATTCCAAAGACTCCACAACAGAATGGAGTTGTTGAGAGGCAGAATAGATCAGTACAACAAATGGCTAGATCAATGATGAATGAAAGGAACATACCTCAAACATATTGGGTGGAAGCAATTCATACAGCTGTTCATATTCTTAACAAATCTCATCTCAGGCCACAGAGTGACAAGACTCCTTATGAACTATGGTTTGGAAGACTTGCTTCAATCAAGCATTTTAAAATCTTTGGGAGTAAATGTTATATCAAGAATAATGATAAAAATAATGGCAAATATGATGATAGGGTGGATGAAGGAATCTTCTTAGGTTATGCTACAAATAGTAAAGGGTACAGATGTTACAATAAGAGACTGTATAAACTGGTTGATTGTATAGAAATAAAAGTTGATGAAGAAATCCTTGTCAGAAATATAAACAGTGATGAACCAAGAACAAAAGATATAGTTGAAGATGAAGATGAACAGGTCCAAGGATCAAAAAGAGAAGAATCTGAATCAGATGAAGATACAAATACTCAGGATGATATAAATCAGCAGAAAGAAGAAAAATCACCTCTTGAAATTGTTAGAAAGAATCATCCTGAAAATCAGATAATTGGAGATATAAATAAAGGAGTTCAGACAAGAAGGAAATTGATTAAAGACTTATAACAATCTCATGTTGCTTTTTTTATCTATGACTGAACCTAAAATTTTTGATGAAGCCAGCAAGCATGATGATTGGGTTAGAGCAATGAATGAAGAGCTTGATCAGATTGAGAAGAACAAAACTTGGGAGCTTGTCCCTAGACCCGAAGATAAGAATGTAATAGGTTCTAAATGGGTGTTCAAGAATAAAATGAATGAAAAAGGACAAATTGTTATAAATAAATCCATATTGGTCTGTAAAGGGTATGCACAAATTGAAGGTCAGGACTTTGATGAAACTTTTTCACCAGTGGCAAGATTGGAAGCCATCAGAATGTTTCTTGCCTATTCATGTCATAAGAACTTTAAAATTTATCAGATGGATGTTAAGTCAGCATTTCCTAATGGAGATCTAGAGGAAGAAGTATATATGGAGGAACTTGAAGGATTTTCATTGACATATATTCCTAATTATGTTTGCAAGTTGAAGAAGGCTTTATATGGACTGAAACAAGCACCACGAGCTTGGTATTATAGACTGGACAAGTTTTTACAAGACAAAGGGTTCAAGAAAGGTACTGTTGATAGCAATCTCTACATTAAGTCTGAAGGTGATAATTTACTAGTTGTTTTGGTTTATGTAGACGATATTATTTTTGGCTGTAATAATGAATCATCTATCTAGTGGTTTTCTAACTCTATGAAAATAGAATTTGATATGTCCATGATAGGAGAACTGTCATATTTTCTTGGTTTACAAGTAAAACAAAGTTCTGCAGGAATATTTATCTCCCAAGAAAAATATTTGAAAGAGATGTTGAAGAAATTTCAGATGGAGGATTCCTCTCCTGTTAGTACACCTATGGTGGTTGGTTGCAAGATTAGTAAAAATGATGTCTCATTGGATGTTGATCAAAGGACATATCACTTGATGATAGGCAGTCTTCTATACATCACAACATCCCACCCTGATATAATGCAAGCTGTTGGAATGGTAGGTCATTATCAGTTAGATCCTAAACAAAGTCACTTGGTAGTTGTCACAACGATATTCAAATACTTGAAGGGAACAATAACTTATGGTATGTGGTATCCCAGAAATCAGAATTTTCAGTTAACTGGTTATTCAGATGCAGATTGGGCAAACTGTGTTGATGAGAGAAAAAGCACCAGTGGAGGAGCATTCTTTCTGGGTGACTCATTAGTAGCATGGATCAGTAAAAAACAAGGATCCATTTCATTATCAACTACAGAGGAAGAATACATTGCTGCTGCTACTTGTTGCACACAAATTTTGTGGATGATTCAAACTCTTGTAGATTTGAAGGTAACTTACACTGATCCCATTACAATTCATTCTGATAATACCAGTGCCATTAGTGTCTCTAAGAATCATGTTCTTCATTCCAAGACTAAGCATATCCCAATAAAGTATCATTTTCTCAGAGAACAAGTTACAAACAAAATTGTTCATTTGAATTATATTCCTTCCACAGAATAGATCTTTGATATATTTACTAAACCATTAGCAATGACCCCTTTTGGATATCTTCGTCAAAAGTTGGGGGTTATAACTTCTTTCGTCTAATCTGTTCACCTAGTCAGGGGGAGTCCTTATTGAATATCTGTTGTATTTCTAAGTTACTCATAGTTGATAGGGGGAGTATGTTCTGCAACAACTCAGGGGGAGTGTGTTTCTTCTTTGACATTGATGTCAAAGGGGGAGAAAGTGTGGTTATTTTTTATTCTGAGATGCTATAGTGGTATTGTTGGATGTTCTTCAAGGTTGCCATCAATGCCAAAAGGGGGAGATTGTTGGCATATTTTATTATTTGCAGATAGAAGGCAGAATATTTGTTTGCCATTGATGGCAAGCTTAGCCCGACGATGGAGAACAACAGACAGAACACAGAGTATTTGTTTTTCATTGATGGAAAGCTCAGCCCGATGATGATGAACAAGATAAAGTGGCAGCAAGACCAACAACACAACGATGATCACATGGCAGAAAATCCTGAAACAGGCACACTCTATTTCAAAGTTTCACAAACCGAGAAATCAGAATTTCGGATACCAGGAGTTGGAGGAGTCAAGTGTCAAAACACTTAACAACAAGAATGTCGAAATTGCGAAATGTAAAACCCCGACGTAAACTCCATTTCGGAGTTTCGGATACTAGGACTTGGAGTTGTCAAGAACATTCAACAACAAGAATGTCGAAATCGCGAAAAGTGAAACCCCGACGTAAACTCCATTTTGGAGTTCCAGATATCGGGACTTGGAGTTGTCAAGAACACTTAACAACAAGAAGGCCGAAATAGCGAAATGCGAAACCCCGACGTAAACTTCATTTTGGAGTTCCAGATACTGGGACTTGGAGTTGTCAAGAACACTTAACAATAAAAATGCCGAAACACCAAAAGACAAAACTTTGAAATCCTGTCAACCGTCCATGTCAGCAAATTATGTGAACCATCCGATCATTTCAAAGATTTTGTGATCATGATTTTTATAATGTTGGAGTCATAATGACTCGAAGGGAAAAATGTCTAAATCCCATCAGCTGTTTAATTAAGAAAAGAAGGGATCAGATTATGAAATATTGTGGATCGTTGATTTGGCTCCATTTCAGGGATCATGACATGGAGTGTAAATTTATCTCATCACAAGGAATGCCGAAATGTCGAAATGAAAAACACCTTTTGATGTAGGCTGTGGTCACCATCAGTGATCATGTGAGAGGAAGGAGCTAGTCCAGCTAAGTTCTTTTTGTTTCTGACTTTTGGGGACCACGAGATGGAGTGTCAAGAAAAATTTACCACAGGAATGTCGAAATGCGAAATGGTGAAACAAACACTAGATCCATCATTTAATCCAACAGTGCAGGTAAACTTGAACATGATTGGAGGGCTACTATTTCACCTCATAGTTAATTGATCAATTACGATTCAGTTAGAAAAGTTGATTCATAATTCTTGGATGGTTGGCGTTTCAGGAGGAAAAATGCATTGTTCTAGGGTTTGAGAGGTAACTGATGGCATCGTAGTGTATAAAATAAACAAGTAGTGATGGGGTATTGTCGACTGTTCTGACTGAAAAATGAATTGAACTGTAGAAAGATAAAACTATAGTATGCGCAATGTGAAGAAAAATTAGAGATAAGGAATAGAAGATGAACAGAAGATAAAAGGAGAAGATAGCAGAATGTGCACATTTAAAAGAGCATGAAAAGGATAGAGAAAGGACAGATAGACAGAGACAGCAAGTCAAACAAATATGAGCAGAGAAAAAGAATAGAGTAGTAGAGAAGAATTGCAGATCAATGAAGAAGTGGTAAGAATTGATTTAGCTGTGTGTTGGTTATTCAATCATTTATTTGTAATAAGGGTGGTAGGGAGGTGTTAGGGAGGATTGTTGTCCTCAGAAGTTCAAGTGGGTGCTTGAACATAGGGAGTTGTAGCTTCCATCTGATTGCAGTAAGAGAAACCATGGTGGCAGGGTGGTGCAAGGGAGAACAAGTGTTTTCTGTTATACAGGTTGGAGCCTGTGTAACTGGAAGTTGGTTCTTCCATCCAGTTGGTGCTGGAACATTCAGGGAGTTGGTGCTTCCTTCTAGTCGGTTCTAGAGAAACCAGAGAGTTGGTGCTCTCAACAAGTTGAAGCTTGTAAAACAGAGGTAGTAGCCTCACTTTGAGTTGGTGCTCAAACATAGATGATGTACAGAACTTAAAAAGACTGGCTATCATTTCCAAGAAGAAAAGGTTTTCTCCCTTTATGGGTTTCCTCATGAAAATCTGTCTCTGTGTATATCTTATGTGTGATTGATTCTCTTTATCTATGTTGATCATATGTTGTATAATATTTATGATCACTTGAAGAAAGATCAAGAATGTTTTAATAGACTAAAATTGTTTAAGCACACTAAAAACTGATTCACCCCCACCTCTCAGTTGTCTTATTAATTTCAACATAGGTCTACCTTAATTGGGGCGGTGGACCCTTTCCGAACCAAAAAGGAACCTCTTAAGGAGTTAACAGGCTGAAACTTTCACTCACATCCAAGAATTGACATAAAAGATCTTCTGTATTAATTCAATTGGTAAATTGGATCAACAGTCTTTTAATGCATACATCATGACGACAAGTACTATCTGATTCTTATCGTATATTTCTTACATTAATTTCTACACAACATTCATTATATAAGCTAAGCTGAGACTACCAATATTTATGGATAAACATTAAACAGTTCAGGAAATTCCAGAATTAAGATTTACATCAAATTTTGAGGAGTCGACCCCATTCTCATGACATGAAGTGCATGAGCGATGGAGTCTCTTGCAACTGGAGAACTACCTCGGATGATTATATCCAAATGTATTATCTAAATATCCACCATTATCCAAGTCCAGCCGGCACATCCCGAAACAGAGGTTTTAGTACCGGATTGCACACAGTCGCGAGTCCGATACCGGAATAGAACAGGGAAAGGAGTACCAGAATAACGCATGTCTTGGTATCAGATCAAAACTGTCTTGGGTACTGGAATGGATTCAGTACCGGATTACATGGTGTCTAGTAGTGCCGGATAGACTTCTCACAAATCAAATTATTAGAACTATACAAAATAAAACACTTTTAATCGAATTAATTAAAGAAAGTTAAACAAACATGCTTTAAATCACCAATTACCTCTTGTAGACGTGGCATAGCTATTAGGCATGTATTTTGGGAGGGAATAGTCCAATATAGGTTTATAATAGAGGCAAAAATACTTATATAGAGGGTAACATAGGGTATTATCTTATGGAAAAATGGAGACTCAACATTTCCCCCATGTTGAAGATGTTTCATGTCCTCATGCAATGTTATCAAAAACTGATACCCAGAAAAACCTTCTGCACAATTTGACCCTCCTCTGTCATTCCTTAGATTGCAAAATGTTAACACTAGAAGATTCATTGTTTAATTCCTTCTTGATCACCCTAGTGTAATGGACCAATCGCAAGACTTTGTTAAGTTTGGCAGAGACCTCTGCATGATGTTCCTTCAATTCTGCATTCTCTGCGTTGATATGCCTATCCAATATTTTGTATTCTTCAATTTCTTGTTTCAATCTCTCAATTTCTATTAATAATGTTGGTTCATTTAGGTATTGGTCTGAAATTGGTGTGAGTACTTCCTTGGCCACCATCTCTCGAGCCTCTTTTTCTTTCCTCAGACTCCTCAGAATCTTTATCATCATCTTTTGTCTACTCAAGGATTTGCCTGGAATCGGTGTGAATTCGTCCTCATTGACCACCTTTCGGGCTTCTTCTCCCTTCCTCAAATCCATCAAAGTCTTTGTTACCAATCCTTCCATCTCACTTATTATTACCAATCCTTCTGTTTCACTTGTGGCATCTCCCCAACCACTCTCTTTGTCTGGAGAACTTGGAATATCCATAGGTTCTCTTTGAGGAGAAGGTATGTTTGGAATTGTCTCCTATTTAGCCATACTTCTGGTGGTCCTGCATATGGGTAGCAAGGCTTTCTTAGACTTGCTGACAGGGGTAGGAGTTTCTTCAAACAGTTTCCTTTTATTAGATTTACTGATAGGGACATGCCTGGACACCTGTACTTCCTATGTTGACTGGACCTTTATCTTGTTGGCTTGAACTGTAACTTCTTGGGTTTGCTTTTGTTGGCAAACTCGTATTCCTAACCTATAAGATTGAGGCATGGGTTCTAGAACTTGTGCCTCCTTTCCTTCTCGTTTCTCTCTATTTTTACTTGTCACCTTAGAAATCTCCTTCAAGCCACCAACTGAGCTTTGGGAAGGCAGAGTAACTTTAGAAATACTTTTCAATTCTTTAGGGGATTTTGGAGAGGGTTTTACAGTTGGCTCTAGTAAAATCTCTTGTTGATCAGTCTCCTTATTTTGTTTCTTATTCTGTGACCATTGGTCTTTAGGGCGTAGGACTGAGCTAGACACTTTAGCTGGTGTAGATTTCTTCTTGCTCTGTAACTGGAAGTCAGGGGTCTTCTCTATTTGATTGGCTGGTTCTGATGGCACTTCCATAATTGTTTTAGGAACTTTATCTGATTGACCACATGGTTCTGAGCCTTCCTTTTTTCTTTTACCCCTTTGAACCGAAGTAAATCTTACTCTCTGGAATTGAGTGGTTGTCTTCTTTCTTGATATAACAGGCTCTCCCACGACACAATTTTCTTTCATTGATTTCTTAATGAGCTGAGAGGAGTTGGGCACAGCAGTGTCTTCTTTACCTTCTGATGCCATGTCCTTCTTTGCTTTTCTGTTTGAGCTTTCACTTTGTGTCCCTACCTCCTGTGTCTCAACCAACTTGGATTTCTCCTGAGCGAAGCTCTGCTAGAGCAACTGTTTCCAACTACCCCCTTGTGTTTTTAGAGCATGAACAACCAGAATTTTGATTAAACCATGATGATGGAGATTGGTCTTGGGTTTCTTAGAAATTGACCTCACCCCTCTTGGCATTTTCTTTAAACTCATCCATAAAAAATGGGGAAAATTTATTTGTGGTCCTCCCTCAAAATGTGACAAAAGATCTAAATGATAAATGAAAGTCAAGGAATACCTTCCCTCACAGGTGAGGAATTTTTGTAGACTTATAAGCATTGTCCAGTATTTTTCTTTGATATAGCTCTGAGGGACACCCTTGGTCCAATCGGGGTCATGATGTTCTGGTTTGAGGAATTGTTGACAGAGATTTTTGTCTATGATTACTCTTTTGAAGTATATTTCTCCAGCCATCAGGAGGCATGTAGCCTCTGCTATAGTGGCCTCTATAATTTTTAACTTCACATCCCCAAGCTGTACATTCTCTCCATCATATGTTTTTGCAAAGATGAGAGAAATTCCCTCATGATGGCCCTTGAATTTCTCCAAGAACGAAACCCACCCTGCCTGTTCATATTTTTTCTTACAAGCCTGATATTCTGTGGTTTCATTGTATATTTGAAATATTGGTTCATTCTTGTCGACCCCCATACTATTTTAAGAAATTCTCTTGGGTGGATAAGGCACAGAGAAAAGGTTGAGGGTAAGTACCGGATGACAGAGTATCGATTGGGAGAAACATACAAGGGATACGAAGGCATAGGGTGTCTGTAGATAGTATAATAACAAGGGTAAATAATGCTCATCTGGATGGCGGAGACATCCAGAGGATAATTTATGAATGGAAGTGTAGATTACAATGGTCACGTCGATACTCATGATCATATGGCGAGGTAAGTTGGATCTACTAACGGTTTCCAGATTCGTGGGAAGCTTGGTTGTGGATGACATTTACGAAAGGAGGTGGTCGTTATGATCGGGACCTGTGTATATGAAATCAATTGGGATCATTACTTGATATGCTGAGATTCATGGTTCACGTCGTCTCATATAGTACAAAAACTAATTATGGGGTTTATTTATCAGATAGATAGAGGGAGGTTGATCCGATAAAAGACATCGTGATTTTGCATTCTTGACGTTTCATAGGACACTTCCTTCTCACGGCGGTGAGGTATAAGATTTATATAGATATTCATGACAAAACAGGGGTACGTCATGATCCAAGAGCAATCAATGTTCTAAATGCACATTTAGTTTAATTCCTTTAAATAATACAAAAAAAAAGTGTTGAATATGTATGTCCTCGCACTAATAATTTGACAACGACTTAAAAACATGATGAAAGTTACCCATCATATTCTTACCAGTACTAGATCATCTAAGTACTGGATCACCTATGTGTAGAATTTGTAATTGATACGAGATCACCTGAGTGTCAGATCGCCTGTGTGTAAGACTTGCAGTTGGTACAGGATCACCTATGTGTAAAATTTGCAGTTGGTACTGGATCACCTGAGTGTCTGAGTGCCGGATCACCTGTGTATGAAATTTGTAGTTGGTACAGGATCACCTATGTGTAATATTTGCAGTTGGTATAGGATCACCTGAGTGCCTGAGTGTCGGATCACCTGTGTATAAAATTTGCAGTTGGTACCGGAATAGCGCAAGGCCCCTTCTTTTATAATGAATAGGATCTGGTACCAGATAGGCACAACAAGATGATTTGGTGGTCCTTCATACATAGAGGTGATCATCGATGCGAGATAAGAACAAAAATGAATTTTCTTGAGCTTAAAAAAACTTGGCACTGATTCTGGTGAATAGTGATTTATAGAAATAACTGGTGTTCTATGGTCAAAATCTGTTTGAAAAACCATGCAGTTGCCAACAAAAATAATGCAGGAAAGCTTTATAACATGAGGGTATTCTGTAATGGCCAGTAATTGATATGACATAACTCCTTTTCTTCTAGAACCAAGGTGACCATACTTTTGCTGGCATTTCCTCTTTTATTACAACACAATAATAATCCTAACTACTACTTTTCTATGGATTTTTATCGAGCCCAGATTAGTTAATGCTCGCCGGTATTTTCAGTTTTATAGAGTTTGAAAAACTTAAAGGAAACTCTCTACATTGTCCCATGGATTTTTGTCGAGCTTGGGCTAGTTCCTGCTCGCTGATGTTTTCAATTTTAAGGAGTTTGGAAAACTTAAAGGAAACTCTCTATACTGTCCCGTGGATTTTTATTGAGCCTGGGCCAGTTCCTTCTCACCGATGTTTTCAATTTTAAAGAGTTTGAAAAACTTAAAGAAGACTCTTTCTGGTAGTTGTCCTCCTTATTTGTTTATCTACATGGGAACACCACAATTTTTTCTTTTTTCTTTGTTAGTTAATAATAATAATAATAATAAAAAAAAAACTTCATCTCATGACACACCTATGTATAGAAAATGCATTTATACAATTTTAATTTACTATGGTAGGTTAACATGAGGGAAAACCCTCTTGCTTACCAGTTGCATTTCGATAGTCTGAAGAACGTTTCTGACAAAATCCTCCTTTGACAGTGGTTTGTGATAAACCTTCAGTCGATTTCCATTTACAACAAGGGAAGTATGCTTTTCATCAATAGTATTTATCCTTACTGCACCATTGTCATAGATTGTTTCAACCTCATAGGGCCCCATCCATCTGGTAGACAGTTTGCCTTTGAAAATTTTAAATCTGCTATCATATAGGAGGGCCCAATCACCTGGCTGGAAGGAATTCTGTTTAATGTACGTGTCATGCCATTTGGTCCTTTGTTCTTGTATCAGGGTGGTTCTTTGTAGAGCATCCTGTCTTATCTCATCAAGCTCATTTAATTGTAATAGCCTCTATTTTTGAGCTTCATCCAGGTCCATTCCTAATTGCATGGCAGTTCTGAAGGTCTTTACCTAAAACTCTATGGGAAGTAGTACCTTCTTCCCATATACCAACTCATACAGTGTATGGCCTGTTGTATTTCTCCAGGCTATCTTGTACGCCCACAAAGCCTCAGGCAACCTGTCAGCCCAGTCTTTATGATGCAGCTGAAAAGTATTAGTGAGGATGGCCTCTATCACTTTGTTGGTCGATTCTACTTGGCCATTGGCTTGGGGGTGATAGGGTGAGGACTTTATGTGTCAGATCTTGTATTGTTTGGTGAGGGACTTAACCAAATTTGAGGTGAATTGTGTTCCTTGATCAGTGACTATCTCCCGAGGTACCCTGAAATGAGTGAAAATTTCCTCAAAGAGAAAATCTACAACAGATTGTTCATTGGATGAATACAGGGCCTTGGCTTCTACCCATTTTGTTACATAGTCTGTGAAAACTAATATGTACTTTTTCTTCCGGGACATGGGATTGATAGCTCCTACAAAGTCTAAGGCCCATTTTTCAAAGGGTTCGATTACTACTTGGGCTTGGAGTGGAATTTCATCGACTGATGTAGGTCTTCCCATTCTTTGGCAATCATCGCAGCTGGCCACATATTTCTTTGCATCTTTAAAAATGGTCGGCCAATAATAGCCAGATTGTAAGATTTTGTAAGTTGTCCTTTTGTCAGCAAAGTGTCCACCACATGGGCCATCATCGCAAGCTCTAAATATATCATGCATTTCATCTTCCTGGACACATTTTCTGATTACCAAATCAGGTCCTATTCAGTATAAGGTATCTTCATGCCACATATAATGGGCACTTAGCTGAATGATTCTCTGTTTTTCTCTGGATGTCATACCTTGAGGCAACTTGTCGGTTACCAAATAGTTGGCTACATCTCCATACCAAGTGATGAAAGTAGAAATGGAAAATAAATTCTCATCCGAAAAATCATCATCTACTGAAGTACTGTCACCTGTATGGATAAGCCTAGAAAGAAAATCAGCAACCAAGTTATCTCTTCTAGGCCTATCTATAATAGTGATATTAAATTCTTCCAGGCAGGTGAATGTGGTCTTATCCTGATCTTCTGGTGAAATTTCTATTTGGTTGTAGCCACTAAACCCATCCAGAAAACAAAATTACCTCTTCCCAGATAAAGTACCCAAGACCTAATCTATGAAAGGTAAAGGGAAGTAGTCTCTATAGGTGGCCTTTTTTAGCTCTCAAAATTCCACACAAATCCTCCATTTCCCATTTTTATTTGGTACAATAATTAAATGAAATTGGCTTGTAGGAGTTTTTGGAGTTCTTCCCTTACTGTATCTTTCAAGGCTGGGTTCATTCTTCTCTGGGGTTGTCGGATAGGTCTAATTTGATCATTAGTGTAAATATGATGCATACATGTATTTGGGTGGATCCTTTTCATGTCAGAGTAATCCCATGCAAACACATCGGATTTCCCCTGAATCATTTGTACCACCTTTTGTTGTTGATCTATCTCTAGGCTAGCATTGATATACAGGGACTTCCCAGGTTTGATTTCTACAGCTTGGATAGTAGACTCCTTCCCTTCCTCTATTTTCAAAAGAGTAGTTGTTGTAGAAGTAGAAGAGTGCCAAATTTCTTGAAATTCAGGGCTAAAGATGTTTGTGTAGTTGGGTAAAGATTGGGGATAGTTAATGCATGCCTAAGCAGCCAATAATAGACTTAGGATTTGTTCTTCAGAGTGTTCTTGTACTCCTTTTACTTGTTCAAGTGTCAACAAGGGCTGGGTACAGTCCTCCTCCCCATATGGATTCTCCGACCAGAGAGGGACTTCCGTGGCTGGTTGGGCGGGGGGAAAAAGGATAAGTCTCTGACTTTGAGTGCCATTGGAAATTGTCATTTCTCCAGATCGACAACTGATGAATGCATCAACAGTGGCCAACCAAGGTCAGTCTGGTACCACTGGGTGTCCTGGTTTGGGGGATTTGGGATGGATTACCAAGAAATCCACAGGGAATTCCCAAGAGGCCAATGTCACTATTATATCATCTAAACTTCCTGCTGGGGTGATGATTGATTTATCTGCAAGCTCTAGCAAAGTTTGTGTAGGTCTTAAGTGATATAGTTACAGTGTTTTCATAGTGTTTACTAACATCACATTTATTGCTTCCCCTAGATCAATCAATGTGTTAGGCAAGGAAACACCATTGATTTCTATGGTTACCACTGGGTTCCCTGGATCACTATACTTGGAAGGCAATTCTGTTATAAACTCGGATAACTGTCCTACCACCCGTATGATAGGAGGTTCCTTCCTCTTTCTCCCTAGATTTTTAATGCAAAGGTCCCTTACAATTTTAGCATAGATAGGTATGTCTTTAATGGCCTGTAGTAGTGGGATCTTTACACATATATTCCAGAGTTCAATCTCTAGATTATGTTCTAGAGGTTCCTTGGTTTTCTTTATGAGCAACCTTTCTGGGTAAGGGGGATTCACTTCATGGGGTGTTTTTGTTGAAAAGGGGTTGGGATAAGGGATTTCTTGTGGTACTGGAGTGTTTCTTTCTTCATTCATTGGGTCAGTCATTTTTTCTTCTCTTTGAACCGTTTGGGTACCTATTTGTTCCTCTTGGTTTGTGTGATTATGCACATGTTCCTCTTGAATGACCATAGTGGGATTTGTTTTGTTTACAATCCTTCCTGACCTTAATTTAATTCCATTAAATGGAGTTGGTGTTATTACATATGTAGGAAAGGTTTGTACTTCAACATTTTGTATAGGTTGTGTCGGTTTGTTATTTGGGTTAGGGATAGGTTGTGTAGGAATAGGAGTAGGCCAAGGAGGGTTTTGGATGGGTGCAGCTTGCATTGGTTGCTACATATTTGGATTCATGGGTAGTGCAAGTGGTTTTTGTGGTTGTGGAGGTGGAAGAAGAGTAGGGGGGTTAAAACCTGGGAGCAACTGTGAAATATTCGAAGGATATTGTGGATAGGTGGGAAAATTTGTTGGTTGAAAGGGGACATTTCCATATACAGGTCCTCTCTACCCCTATTACCAAGGTTGGGTTTGTGTTGACCACTGAGGATAAGAAATGGGAGGTACCCATTACTGTTGGGGGTATTGTGTACTTGGGTCGGAAAACATGCTGGGGTTTTGTTTTCTCCATGGTCTCCTAGGGGGTAAGATGTCTCAGGTTCTCCTCCTCCCTTGAACATGGCCTTGAGTCTAGGGAGAGAAGGGCATTCATTAGTAGAATGGTCCTCTGTGCAAATCCCACAGAGTTCAATAACATTAAGGGGCCATTCCTTTTCAGAGTGTTTCCTCCTACATTGATGACAGAAGATTGCTAGCGCAGTTTTTTCTTCCTCTTGTTTTCTTTTAATTTGCATGGTATCTAGTTGGGAACTGGTGATGTGTAGGATGACTGTTTTAAATTTTTCCAATAGATTTCCTAGCTCAATCCTTGTGACACCTCTGGATGTGGGTTTAGAAATTCTATTGGTAGGGTCCCTTATACTTTTCCCTGTTTTAGCTTGACTGCGAGATTATCATTTACAGTACTCTGCTATGTCTGCAAATGGTTTTTGGTATATGTCCCTAGAACTCATAAGGTTTAACACTTCAATGAAATCATCCCTCATACCTTTTAGAAAAACAGTCCTAACTGTAGCTGTATCTAAGGAAAATTGATTAGTCTTTTGGTAATTGTATAAGAACCTTTCTAAGTAGTCTTCTAAGGTTTCTTCTTCTGATTGCTGCATTTTGAATATATCATTCCTAGCATCCCTAGGTCTGTAGTAATTCTGGTATTTCTAGAGGAAGGTCTCCTTCATACCATCCCAAGACAAAATTGTGTGTTCCCCTAAGCTCATGAACCACTGTAGTGTCGAATCTTTTAGTGTGGATGGGAAAAGTTTTAATTTTTGAGCATTATCTGTGTAGTTATAGCTCCTACACAATATGTCAAATTCAAATAAAAATGAGTCAGGGTATTCTGTCGACATACCTATGAAACGCTGAAGTGAAGATAATGGAATGTTCTTCATAGCAATGTCTTTATCCATATCCAGTATGGGGAATCCAAATGTCTCTGTTTCATTGGCTATGTTTCCCTCTTCTTCTGCCATGTTTCTGAGCACTCTGTAGGGAGGTGGTGAATTTTCTCCACTGAGTGATGGTTCCACCACCGGCTTCTTTGGTATATATGGCTGTTCCAAGGTTTTGTGTGGTCTTCCAACAACAGATGCAACCTCTTCTATTATCACCTCTTCTTCTTTTCCAATTTCTCTTCTAGATGGGGTCACCAGTGCTGTCTCCTTTTCTTTCTGCCTTCTGTTTGTAATCTGAACAGTGGCTTTGGATCTAGTGTCATTTGTTGTTGTTGCAATGGATTCCTTTGAGCTCTCTCCTCTGAGAATTTTTTCTGCACAAGTTTTCTATGAATTAGTATAAGCGGGGGTTTTCTTTGTTGTTTATTTTTCTGAGATTTTAGGAGCAATAAATATGGCTTTATTATCCCTGTACCTACTCATAAAAAAATGAAATCAATGAAAACATAGATTCCTAATTAAGGTAGGAGGACAACCTGAATTTGGAGAAACCCAACCAAAGTGGATGTGTAGGTTCTTACCTTTCATCTTGCTGTCTTCTCTCCACCCTTAGATTATCCTCAAATCCAATCCAATACTTCATCAAACCAAAAAATATGCTACCTGTTACCGTTTACAACTCCCCAGAAACGACGCCAAAATGTTGGTGCATAAATATGTTCACTGTATTATTCACACTCATTTAAATGTCAATCTGGGATTCGTAATCGAAAGAGTCGTTACACCATATGTGTCGAGAACAAGTAACCCATCTAAGTCTATTTCATATAGGAAATAATTAATAACATAAAAATTCCATTTCTAAATACTTCAAAATATCCTTTGATCCTAAAAGAGAAAATTGATAATGAAACTCAGACAAATAGTCAATCAAAGAAATGTTGTCTCAGAGAAACAAGTCTGTTCATGTTAGGCACTTGTATTGAAAAGATGAACTTTAAGAAGCTTGTTTCCTGTAATGATTAAAGCAATCAATTTCAACCATTCTGTAAACAAAAGCCAATTTCAACTTCATGTAATTCAATCAAACCAACACAAGGGAAATTCAGTATGACTGAAAAACTTTATTACAACACATGTAGATAAAAGTTAAAGTCTCCTAGTCCCCTGCGATACTACAATCATAAACTTAAAGTATCAGTCTCACACTTCAAATTACGAGATAGCTATCTTCAACATATGAGAATAAAATGTCTATTCGATATAACACTTGTTGTTACACACCAATCCAAAATAATGAACTCGATGCTCAATCTCGAGAATGAATTAAATATTAATCACACACACACGCTGCTGTAAACTATCCACACAAACACATAGAATGTATACAATGAGGTTTACCTTAGTTGGGGTGGTGGGCCCTTGCCGAAGCAACAAGGAACCTCTTAAGGAGTTAACAGGCTGAAAATTTCACTCACATCCAAGAATTGACATAAAATATCTTCTGTATTATTTCAACTGGTAAATTGGATCAACAGTCTTTTAATGCATACATCACGACGACAAGTACTGTCTGATTCTTATCGTATATTTCTTACATTCCTTTCTACACAACATTCCTTATATAAGGTAAGCTAATACTACCAATATTTATGGATAAACATTAAATAGTTCAGGAAATTCTAGAATTAAGATTTACATTGAATTTTGAGGAGTCGACCCCATCCTCATGACACAAAGTGCATGAGCGATGGAGTCTCTTGCAACTGGAGAACTAAATCGGACGCTTCTATCCAACTGTATTCTTGAAATCTCCACCATTATCCAAGTCCAACTGGCACATCCCGAAACAGAGGTTTTAGTACCGGATTGCACACAGTCGCAAGTCTGGTACCAGAATAGAAAAGGGCAAGGAGTATCGGAATAGTGCACGTCTTGGTACCAGATCAAAATTATCTTGGGTATTGGAATGGATTCAATACCGGATTACATGGTGTCTGGTAGTGCCGGATAGACTGCTCACAAATCAAATTATTAGAACTATACAAAATAAAACACTTTAAATCAAATTAATTAAAGAAAGTTAAACAAACATGCTTTAAATCACCAATTACCTCTTGTAGACGTGACATAGCTATTAGGGATGTATTTTGGGAGGGAATTGTCCAGTATAGGTTTATAACAGAGGCAAAAAGACTTAGATAGAGGGTAAGATAAGGTATTATCTTATGGAAAAATGGAGACTCAACACACAACAAACATTTTTCCTTCGTTCCTCATTTGACGATAGTTTCATTATTCACCATTCAGATTTTGAGGAATGATGGAGAAAAATCCCCAACCAAATAATAGAAGGATCCATCGAATAAGAAATGGCGTAATATTTTAATCTCAATAAAGCATGCTGATTGGGCAGAAAATTTAGGAAAGCCAATCGATATTTCAAAATAGTTATGGGACAGTGAGACTTATGCAATTTGGTTTCATTATCTCTGACTAACAATCGTGATTTTAATACTCAGAATATATTTTTGATTGGAGAAATCGTAACAACTACATACCTTCTCATATTTCTTGCTTGGTATTCAATTTTTTTTATATGAAGCCCAAATTGAACGCAAATCCCATTTTTTTGAAATATACATAATTAATTAATTATTTTCATTGTCACACTCAAATTCTCATGCGTTGGGATTAATCATTGATTTATTTGTTGCAGCAGACCGAAGCTCATTTGATGGTCATCTAAATTCACAATGTTACTATGATTCAAGCCAAGGACTGAGATAGAAGATTATTGTAGTCATAGTTGGATTGTGAACATAAAACAAAGGGTTTGTAATTCAATTAATCACAGTTCCAGTTTCGTTTTGTTTTTGATTATTTCCTAATGCCATTATTGTTTTATTGTTTACAGATCTGCAAATTTAGAAAAAACGTCACTGTTTCAACAAGTAAATTTTCGCTGAAACAACATGTAAAATGCCACTGTACCAACATGTAGAAATTTAATTGTTTCAGCATGTTGTAACAGCATGTAAAATTTCTCTGTATTAGCATGTAGAATTTCACTATTTAGGCGACTGTCTCAGTATGTAAAAATTTCACTGTTTCAGCATAGAAAAATTTTGGTTTAGTTTTTATTCATCTAATGTTTTATTGTTTGCAAATATGCAAATTTATTCAATCACTGTTACAGTAAAATTTTGCTGTAACAACAAGTAAAATGTTGATGTACCAACATGTTGAAACAACATGTACAATTTTTGTTGTATCAGCATGTTGTAACAACATGTAATTTGTTTTTTGTATCAGCATGCTGTAACAATGAAAATTTTCGCTGTAACAGCATGTAAAATTTTTGTTGTGTTTTATTCGTCTACAAAAATAAAAAATTAAAAAAAAATTACTATGTTTATTTGCAAGTCAAAGGATGGACGCAAAGACATTCATTCCTAAAATCAAAATCATTCTTATTTTCTAATCCTCGCAATTGCACAAAGCGCGGAGGAGAGAATACTTATTAAAAAAATTAGAGCAAAAACGTTGTTTTATTCGTTAGCCTACCTATTCTATGCTAATTGGGAATTAAATTTTGGTTATGTGTAGGCAAATTTCTAGTGGAGCCAAGCATGCAACAGTAATGAGAATAAATTATCTTTCAATTTCACAACTAAGGGTTGGAAATATGTATAAGCATGCAGAATTTGTTGCTGAAATTCTAAATTAACAGAATAGAAAGAAAAATTAAAAGAATCTAACCTAGTATTCGCTTGAAACCATCGTTTGATATAGCTTTTGGAGGCATAGTTTCCCTCGCTTAGATCATGTTGCAGCTCCCCATTTTCCTCCTCAAGTTCCTCGGATGTTGATTCCTCGTTCGTTTCTGGAGGAGCATTTAAGCTCTGGGCTACTGTCAAGATCTCCTCTTCCTGAGAAGAAGAAATCCCAGCTTTCACAAGGATCTGAGTGAGCTGTTCCAAACTGACACTCATAGTTAAATCATATTGAAAAAAGGGGTTCTTACAACAGCCAAATAAAATAAAATAAAAAATGAAAAACACATTTCTCTTCACAGTTGTAAAAATTGAAATTGCCAAAATTGGAATTGCTAGAATTGAAATCTACACTTACGCTTGCACGAATTGAAATTTACTCTCTACATGAAAAATCAAGCTAAACCTCAATCCATTGTGCTTCCCCGGCAACGGCACCAAAAGCTTAGGCAGAAATATTGTCGTTTGATTCCGTTGTAGTACTTGCCCAACTATTTAATTTGTCAATCTGAGGTTCGTAGGCTTACGAAGCACGCACACTATATATGCAGGACTGAAGTAGAAGTAATCTAATCTAAATTGCTAAAATGAAATTAATCTAGGAAAGCGATACAACATGTGAAGAGTTGAATGAAAAAAGACATATGTGAGCTCACACAATATATCAATTTCAAATTATATTACAAGAGTCAAATTACAAATCATGAAAGAATAACAAAGCTAAGAATCCCCTTCTAATACTTCAAGCTAATCTCCCCTATGAATAACATGATGACCCTCATGAAGAGAGAACACTCTCTTATATACATGAGAGTCTTGAAGAGTGTCATAATTACAGATCCACTATTCTCTCAACCATTCTCAACTACTTTCCTATTATTAGAAGATATGATCCCTTCAAATCCTCCACCCATCTCTCACATGTCTTAGATAAGATATGCCATACAAATCTTCCATGATATTCTCCTTTGAATATGCTTGGATGATTGTCCCAAATATTCTTCAAATCTTCAAAGCTTGAAGATGAAATTCGAATTTGAGGCTAGGTGGTAGTATTTGACTTTGTTGAAATATTCACATATGCCTCCACACATCATCAAAATCATCCAACCTTGATATATAATGAAAATATGTCATTTTTCTAATATTTAATCACAAATTCACTTATAATACTGAAATGAATAATAAATAAAAAACCTAAGTATCATTATGGAAATGGTATGATAAAAGGTTAATGGGACGATGAAATGTAAGGAATGGTGAAGGGAAAATAGGATATAAATGTGACATTTATGAGGCCCAACACTAGTAACTTTAACACCAAATGGTACAATTGCATGGAGGTAGAAACCTTTCTTGTTCTTGAGATTTGCTTGCAGATACTGATGAAAAACATGCGCTCTTGTTCCAAAAGAGACCATACTCTTTGACATCTCCCAAGATTTTGTTATTAATTCCATTCTTCTCTTTATATTCTTTTCCACATAGACTCAGGCTAATGTGAGAAGGCTTGATGATACTTTTAACTTTTCCGTAGGTGCGGTGGGCTCGATCATTGCCAAAGTAGTAGCAAACAATGGAAGAGGCATTAGAAATACCTCCAATTCTTTGATTAGCTCCTTTAACATGACGTTCTCCGCTTCAAGGATGCTAATAGAGTTGTCTAGAGCATATCTAGTTGCTTGGTGTATCTGGGAGATCTGGGAAGGATGCATGTTCCGAACGAGATTTCCCTGTCTTATTCTTTACATCTCTCTTTTCAATAACCAATTTTTTGGATTCGTTGTAAAAAACAACGCTCTGAAATGCAAAAGACTCTTCTTCATCCAAGGTATTGGTCCCAATTATTTCCATCTCAGGATTATGCGAAGCAGTGCTGTCTAGTTGGTTGTCATCGGGGAACATTTTGTCAATGTAAATTTCTAGTTCCATCGAGGGAGAGATCGTGGATATCAATTTCTCCCCTTGGTACCTCCTGTTCTTGCAATATTGTTTTCCGTTTTTTGCTCATGGAAAGTTTGTGAGAACTTTCAATTTTGTTGAAGGGAGGGTTCTTATCTCCTCCCCCGCCTGAAGAACTGTGTGTGACTTTCTTTCTTGGGTAGGCTGTTGGATTACTTCTCCAATATGTTGTAGTCTTGGGTGTGGTGGTCGGGCATTGGGAACTTTTCTCCATGGGCCTTTTCATTTCTGCTTGTACAAATAATTGGTGTTGAGTATTGTCTCGAGGTTTCCGGTGTCATGAGCAGGAATTCTTGAGGCGTTATCTTCGTCTTCATTTAGGATAGTGCCAGTGAAAGAACTGTTGAAATCGACAACTAATAGGTGTTCTACAAAAATACCATCAAGGTTGAACCCTTTTACTTTTTCAACACATTTCAAATTGAACTATGGAAGTGGCCTGTGAAACCGTCAATATTGTTCATATTCTTGACTATGAAATCTCTGAATTTCCAAGGCATAGGGATGAATTGAGTTTTTCTCTTTTCATGGAAAAAATGCAACGAGTAGGTGTACTGCCTTGCTATTTCAACAAAAAACATTGTACCAGATATGTGACATGGAAGGAAGCAAGGATTGTGTTTGGACCCAAAAATACTTATTGTTGGGTATGTCTTATATTCTTTGCACGAGTAGTCATAGGGGGGATGCTAGGCCCCCCCTCCGGGGGTGCAGGGGGGCAGTGCCCCCGAAAAAAAAAATTCTTCCTTGGGAAATGTGTCATGTATTTAGGTGGTTTTTCGACACATGGTTTTTGCCGATGGTTTTCTATTTCCGGTTAAGGAATTAGGTTTTTGGACTAATACAGGTCATTGGGTTAGGGTTGTGGATGCCGCTGGCTCCAATATGTATATTGTGTTGTAAACAATGTAACAGAATGAATGAATATAGAATATGTTGGTTTTCCCGGTTTGGGTTTCCAGGGGAAAAATCTATGTGTAATGTTTGTATTTTCCATTGTATCTTTTCTGTTCTTTTCTAAATATCTATTTGTAGTAGATATTGTACAAGGTTAGAATTTACACTTATGACATTATAGCTCTCCATTTCTTCTAGTGTGCCCTTCCTATCCAGGAACTTGGCCGCCTGGTCAGGCAACCAGGGAAAATACTTTCCAAATATCAATCTTTCAAAAACTTAAACAAAATCATTAAAGACTTCATAAAAATGTTGAGAGTTGTCGTGTCTCTATAATATCTGGTACCAAAAGGTTATTGGGTCAAATTCTCAGTTTACCTTCTTACACATAGATAATCCAGGGAATGGATAACAATTCACCACTATGAAAATTAAATAAGATGACATAAATAATGTCTTAGTCCTTGTGTATTGCAATAAAAGGGAAGAGATTTCAATGGAAATCAACTTTCCCCAATGGAAGATGGCTTGTTCCTTCACCGTAAAATATAAAATATACATAATCATCCGAGAGATGTTGGATGTAGTTTCTTGTCCCATTATCCCCATGAAAATCTATGCAATTTCCCGAAAAGGGTTTTTAAATGCACTAACCTGTAATCTGGTCATTTCCCCAGGACTGACCGTTGGGTTCTCTAAGAACTTCGACAAGAGGTCCAATTCATTATCATGCTTCTTTAAGAACTCTCTGAAATTATCTCCCTTGAAAGTAGGTGTTGGGTCGGGAAGTCTTAACATCTTTCGAAATACTTGAGGCGATAGGGAGACTCGGGAATGGTATCAGAACTGGATAATTTGCTAGTTCGGAATATATTGTTTGGTGCAGCAAGTGACGAACTCCTTAGAGTAAAAAATTTCAGGGACACAACCTGCTCATGCAATTCTAGATGTCCATATAACTTCCTTCTAGGGAGAAGGGGACGAGTAGTATTCATAAGCTCTGGACCACTAAAAACTTTGGTCCTCGCGCCCGAAAATATTCAAGGTATCTCCACAAAAATATTGTTGAGCTACTACCATAAGGTGATGAGACAGTTCCTTTGCTCCTGATAGTATTTAAAATGAATGCTGAAGCATGATAATATAATTTCTCGTAAATATTGGTTCAATGCGTTTTAATGGGAGATGTCCTCAACCTTTTCGCCTATTAATGCCAATCTTTTCGATCTATCTGGAAACTTGTCACTAATAAATGCATAATTAATGTGCATTGGGAAGCATGCAAAGGTGGTGGGGATGAACGGTAGTGAAAATTGATTTGAAACTTTTGTGAACCTGGGAGCCCGGGAACCCGTGAATATATGACAATAGAAGGTGAAGAATCAAATAAGTATGGTGTAAGTTACTAGATATATAAAATATGCAGAAGAGAAATAAAATGATAGAAATGGCAGAATAACAGTAAAATATCCAGCATAATCTTCACAATACACAAAAATGATATAACAATAGCAATAGAAATAGCACTTTGATTCAGAAAGCAATGTTCAAAGGCCTCTTCGAGGGGGCAACCTCCAATCGAGCAAC
The DNA here is from genome assembly GCA_010110895.2 of Picea sitchensis. NCBI lineage: Eukaryota > Viridiplantae > Streptophyta > Pinopsida > Pinales > Pinaceae > Picea > Picea sitchensis. The sequence goes on along the minus strand of SNQJ01S0009958.1, from coordinate 15,026 downwards.
GCTCTGTTACAATAGTCTCCAAGCTAGGGTTCTCATACCCTTGAACCTTATTTATACTAAATATGTCTATTAAGAGAAGCATATAGAGGAAGATCCTTCTAGAAGCGGAAGCTTCTGTTAGGTCTTCTTACATCCGCCTTATTCTATTTTATTGAAAGGCCTTATTAATATTGACCTTTATTACATCCGAATACATTGACCTACCTATGTGCAGGTTAGGACCTTATCATGTCCGCCCCCTTAAAACAGCCTTGTCCTCAAGGCTTGAGATGTGGAAACTGCTGCAGAATGGTAGCTAGTTCCCAAGTGGCATCTGCTGGAGTCATATCTTTCCATTGTACTAGCACTTCCTTGATGGTTCTCTAACGTAGGCGATGCTCACGTTGGTCCAAAACTGCTTCTGGCTGTAGCCAAATGGATCCTTCTTCAGCTAACTCTGGAAGGTTGGTTTGAATTTGGCACCTGTTCCAATCACCTTCTTCAAGCATGAAACATGAAAAACAGGATGTAGCTTCGACTGACTGGGTAGAGATAACTGATATGTGACTTGTCCCACACGCTTGAGAACTGTGTAAGGGCCATAAAATTTGGGTGCTAGCTTCTGAAAATGCTCGGCCTTGAGGGAAGTTTGCTTATATGGTTGCAGTCTCAGAAACACCTGATCCCCTTCTACAAATTGACGTTCAGAGTGACCTTGATCTGCTTGCTGCTTCATTCTATTCTGTGCCATGACCGAGTTCTCTTTAAGGGTACGAAGGATATCCTCTTGGACTATAAGTGTTTGG
>SNQJ01S0009958.1:0-14231 GCA_010110895.2 Picea sitchensis | reverse complement strand
CTTCTTACATCCGCCTTATTCTATTTTATTGAAAGGCCTTATTAATATTGACCTTTATTACATTTGAATACATTGATCTACCTATGTGCGGATTAGGACCTTAACATATGGAAAGGTGGGGTATAATTGTAACACACCCATGGTGGGGGCGCCAAAATTGTGTTCTCCTTAAGTAATCAAATCCTCTATTCGATGTCTCTATCACATTCTTCTCATCTAGATATTTCTAGCCATGGTCTCTATGCTCAAAACCGAGCTTAGAACTGGCAGATATACCTCTCCCAAGCTCCTCGGGTGTTCATTGGTTGAAGCCACGTGGCTTAAATATGGATCCATCTCAATATGCTTCATCCCAAGTTCTCCGATATACCAAAGCTTCCAACATTCCTAAATCTATGGCGGAGATCCATTCACCAATCAATCCAATGAATGGGCTTGATCCTTGGCTAACTCACAAGCCAGCGGGGAATTCGGTGTTCGACCGTCAGATTTAAATTCCAGGCCTAGCCCCTTCCCTCTGTCTACAATAAAATATGATCCCAGGCTATGACCAAATGCTAAGACAACATGTTCTTATTTCGGTGCTTCAGAGCTTTGGGCACCGAATGTTTTCAACTTATGACACCACAAATCTCCCAAACTACCGAATCAATGAATTTCGGGTATGCCACGGGGATCAACATTCCCCGTTCTCTATCAAGATCAATGACTCATGATTACTTCAGGCCTCCGGGCTTCGATGAATTCCAAAACACTTCTCCTCAAGTCTTCCAGAGCACCAAGTCTCTGGATTGCGCGATCTTACGCCACACGTCCACAAAACATCAACGGTTTTGATTTACTTCGAAACTTCGCGCTTTGACGAATTCTAAAGTACTCACAAATGCAAACCTCCAAATTCAAATCCTTTTGCACTGTCGAATCTTCTGACACACGCCCTCCTCTATTCAATGATCATGATGGAATATGGCGCTTTGGCCTTCAGGAGTTATCAATCCACACAAACCCACTTTCTCCGAAGTGGTTATCCTCCGAAATGAAGGATCTGCTAACACCTATCCTATGCTCATGGACGACTCTAATGAACTCCGGTGCCCCGACCTTCAGGAGTTCTTTCTCTAACCAACTCCACTTTTCTCCCGGAGTGACTTTTCTCCGAAGTGGCAGATCTTCCACCACACGTCCTTTTCCAATGAACGGGTGGAATGACTTTGAGACTCTGGCCTTTGGGAATCCTCATGCCTTCACACTTCGATTCTCCTAGATTCAGTCAGTGTCAGGCTGACCAAAACCTATATCTTATGGTCCAAGGTTATCCACGTAACCCAGAGATCTACGGCTTGTAACTTTTGCTCAAGGATCCCTTAGGTCCTGTTGTTAGGCCACTTCGAGAGGGACACCTTGCAACCCCATCACTCGACACATGGGATCCCACATGATCTCTATGTTAATACTCATGTCCCCATGATCGAACAATAGTGGGGGATCCTGAAGGATCCTTAGATCCACGGTCCATAGTGATAGTGGGGCCCCAACATGCTCGCTCTTTATCTGAGGGATCAATCTCCGTGATCAGAAAATTACTCTCCCAACTCGGTCTAATTGTGGTCGTTGATCCTCCTTCCTGACAAGATCAATGAAGTTGGTGAATTGAGGGCCGTGAACTAGCATGTTAACTAATTTCACCTCCGCGCTCCGCAATGATTCCCCACCATCGACCTTCGTTCATATATCGATGGTTCACAACAATTGCGGGGCCCAATCTCCGCAATCTGGGAAGTGCTCTCCTGAATATTTCTGATCGTGGTTGTTGATATTCCATCTCCAATGAGATCAAGGATGTAGGTTGATTGTGGGCCGTGAACTAGCACGTCTGCTAATTTCACCTCCGCGCTCCACAATGATTTCCAATCTGTTGGAACACATATAAATTTCTAAACATTTAGACTTTAAATAGTTTTCAGTCTCATTTAAATAAAAACAATGCGTGTTTGATTCTCACCCTTGATGAAGTCTTCCATCTAATCAAATGATTCTAAACTCTTAAAAGTTATGGAGCCGCCTACTCATTAAAGAGTCAAATCACTAAAGACTGCATTTGAAATTTTGGGTTTCGGAGTTTTGCGCTGCAGGAATTTCAACATGTAGCAACTCCAAAGTCCCGATATCCGAAAAGTGTTTGAGGAATCCTAGTCACAATACACGTATACCCCCTAATCTCTGATGCATCCTTCCGGGAAATGACCTGTCGGACATTTAAATGAAGTTAACTAACCAAACGCATGAAGTAATGAATACCTAAGAAGAAAATAAAAACCTATTAGAAAATCGAATAGTAGTTTCACGATTTCATAAATCAGGTCTTTGCCATCTATCGTATTCCTAATTCACGAAGCCCGAACTCTCGAAATGTATTAAGCATTAAGCTGGGTTAATTAAGGTTTTAAAATGATTAACGATTAATTAATCACATTGCGATTTCGCATTTCGGGGTTCCTGCCTCGAGCGACTATCAATATCCCGAGATTCGAAACCCTGAAATTTTGAGGTTAATCATGATTATTTAAAAGGGTTAAACATGATTAAAATTAATTAATCACATTGTGATTTCACGTTTCAGAATTCATATCATGAACTATTATAGGATATCTCGAGATCCAAAATTCCAAAATTTACTTAATGATAAGTGCGATTAACTGATGCATTAATGACGATTATCTCGTAATTAATCTTTCGTTGAATAATAACTTGGATAAATGAAAATTTCATCTATGCTTTTCCCAATCATGAACCACAACATGTTAATAGCATTAATATTCGATCTACGAAAATCATTTCGAATAAGATCCTGGGCCACCGCCTAAATCTTATTCATTAAGGAAAGTAAATGCTCTGTCAATAGAGATATTGGTAAATCGATGCAATTAAAGGAAAAGGATATTGAATTTTGAATCTCATTATGCGTTTTTACTAAGAAGCAAGTTTTCAAGATAAAGAATTTTGTGCATTTCTTGTGACAAATAACAAAGTTCTAAGGCATGATACCATGGCTCCATGAAAAAAACTAAAGCGTCCTTTTCGACACTTCGCCCAGAAGCATAGACACCATTAAATCCTGGACGGATGTATTCAATATTCTACAACATGAATTGGTCAACTATCTAGACGATTCAAGTGACGAGGAGACAGAGACCATGGATACCAAATACAAAACCGTTTCCCAATTAGAGCTACAGAAGATAGCAACGAGGCCTAGACTCCTTCCTTAGAATGATATGATCGGTTGGGCGCTGGAAAACATTGATATCCTGACCAGGACCATCTTCAATTCACAAAAGGTTGCAGTGGGGTCTTTCCGGCCAGAACATTTATAGGTAATGTACAAATTGTCTTGAGCACCCAATTTCATTTACAATGCCAACTTCCTAGTGGACTTCGATAAGAAGGAATGTGCCCAATATGTTAAAAACCTGCCTGATTTAATTAAGGATTGGTGCTCTTGCCCTGAGAAGTTCAGAGCCGACTCCCATGGCATATACGCAGTTTCCTCAGTAGAGCCTCACATGATGTATATAGCAATGATGATGTGTAGACTCTACGGGAGGGAAAATAAAGCCCATTTCTTGTTACCATTGGTTCCTATTATGCAAACAGTATCATACGGGTATTCTTTTGATTGGGCCAAGATGTTGTCACACAATTTGGTTAGGGAGATTACAGAATATCAGTCACTGAAAGACAAGGGGTAGCCTGCCCCATTTTTCATGTCAGCTTACATCATGGACATCGTCTGTTTTATGACACATTTTCCTCTGATGGGCTAGAACTAGACTCCAACTAGTGTTGAGCCCATACATGTTTATCATTCGAAACTTTGGGAGGATAAAGAGAAAGATTTCTTCTATGAAATATGCAACTGGGTGGTGGTGCTTATGCATACTGCTATATATGGTTTCCCACCTCCCAATATTTATAACAAAATAGTGACTAATATGGGTAAGATAGAAGACTGGTACATTGAAGAGCATTTCTCCTATATTAGGGTTTTCGGTTGTTTGGTTCCTCCACATGCTTTGCCTGAATTTTTACCAGATCGATTGGTGTGCCACGAAGTAGCGCATAAAACGGTTCATGGGGGAATTAGTAAGGAGCTGAAAGCAATACAGAAAAGGGTATGGCCTATCTTTCCCATGAAAATTAGTATGTTTTCTCTGTTGGATTCCGACCATTTGAAAGTAGAGGCTGCGGCCCTGGAATAAATCAAGTTGATCAATATCGAATTCAAGAAGCACAATTCATAGAAGATCGTAGGTAATCACATGGCCCTCTGCAATTTGAAAAGATATGAACATGAATATTCTCCTCAAGATGAAATATTCCGAGGAGCAAGGTCCTATCAGGAGGTATTGAGTTGAGTTAAAGATCTAGCTCCAAATAAATTGGCTGAGTTTTATAACTTCCATAAGCACCAAAGAAATAGCCTTCCCAAAGTATTGTAGGGAGAAACCCCGACTCCTCCGACTGCATAGAGAATTGAGACCCAGAGTGTAGTGACAGGGAGCTCCAGCAGACAAGATTCTCAATAAAGTCTAGAGAAAATTGAGGTTTTTTTTCACGTGGAGAACACCGTGTTGACAAATCCATTGAGTGATCAAGTTAAAGCTCAGGATGAAGCCTCAGTAAAAAATGGAGAAGAACAACCACCATTCACACTAGGTAAATCAATTACTGATGTAGCCGGGCAACAACCATCCACCGAGATTGGCAGCCCCATTCAATCTATCACGCTGATACAGTCCATTAGAGGGAACCCTAGTGCCGATGTGGTATTCATTGAATATCTCTTACCTATTTTGGTAGAAGAGATGCCCCCTTCCAACATATTCTTCAGCAAGAAGAGAAAGGATGTAGTAAAAAGAGAAATACATCAGAGGGAGAGTGTTCTTGTCAAGAAGCATAGAGTACTGTATGATGGACAGGCCCAAGAAGAAACAGATTTCACTACAGATGTGGCAGATTCATTATGAGCCTTTGCCACTGCAAACAAGTTTTTAGTGGGCAACCTGGAGGAGAAGTTGAAGCAGAAGTATCTGCTGGTGAGCTAGTTGCAGGACAAAATAAATACTGTAGAGCAGGGAGACATGATCGAGATGAGTAAATGCTTTGAGAAGATTAGAGCCCATGACAGGAAGGAAATTCAACAGCTCAAGATCAACCTTGATGAGATGTAGAAAAATTCACAGGTAAGCAGGGAATTGGTCAGACAACTGCAGGTGAAAATAAGCTTGACCAAAAAAGCAACAGTGGATATATCATCTTTCCAAGCCCAAGATTTAGAGATACACGAGAAAATGGGATCAGCCCAATGATTCCTTTTGACTAAAATAGAAGGAATTCAAGACTATTATCGATTGGCAGAACACTCTTTAGATAATATTTGCATAAAAGAGAAGGAGGCCACTACAGCTAGAGTTACATTCCAGGAGGCTATCCTGTCAGCAACAAAGGAGGAAGTTTTCAGGGTCACCAGATTGTCCCTCTCAGAACAAACCCAAGGAGATATAATACTTAAGACCTGGGAGGCTAATATAATTGAATGTAAAAGATTGGATAGGGAGGTGAAAAAAGCTTGTGAAGAAGCATTATATTCTCTTGACAAGGAGTCATTGTACGTGGGAAGAGATAATATCTCTGATTCTCTGTGACAGATTGACATGGAAAAAAATCAATCTGATTTCAAGGAAAGTATGGAGGAAGCCCGGGTCGAAATTTTACAATTGAAATAGGTTGACGTTACTCTAATAAATAAGTGGATAGTCAACCCTAGCTTAAGACTACACTCTCTATCTCTAGAAGCTAGGAAGGTGGAATATAAACTGCCTCATATAGAAATGAAGTTTTATACTTTGAGGTAAATGATGCAACAAAGCCCTCCAAGTTGGTGGTGTAATTTGTGGGCAGATGCGTTCAGTGCGTCGAGAAAGGGAAAGCCAGCACGTCGAGGAACAAATGATGCACAGGTCATGATTAGAGATCAGTTGTTTTCTGAGCTAGAGTAGGTGAAGAGGAAACGTCTCTGCTAGCAGGCAAAGAGATAGGGGAGATGCAAGTGAAGCATTTCAAATTTCACATTTTGTAATTTTTACTATTTTAGAAATAAGGATAATTTCAACCGCTAAGGGTTGAGAACCTTTTGTATAAATACATATTTCAAATATTGAACACAAGCTGCTTCTTGTCGAATGTAACTGAGAAAATCTCCTTTTGTGAGAATTAATACAAGTACAGACTGAGATTCCAACCTTTGTGTAGTTTGATTTATGCGTCTCTCCTGTATTTCATAATTCTATCATTTCTTTATGTCATTCCTTGATGAGTGAGTGATTTCAATTTAGTATTACTACTACTTTAGTCATATTTTAATAGTTGTTTGATAAGAAAGCAATTTTTCCTCTATGTTTTCTGTGAGTGAACACAAGACCTGTGAGCTACTTGGAATACTATATCTTATATCCTTTCAGAAGTTCATTCTTTGTTTTCTTCTACTTTGAACAATTTAAGATTCATCGTGTATTGATGCCTAAATTTGTTTAATAGTTCTATAATTTTCTCTCATAAAATTTGATTTTATAAATCGACTCAAACGACAAAAGGCTGCCTCTGTTTTATTTTTCCGTTATTTTCATTTGAGGATTTATGCTCATATAACTATCGAAAGGAAAAGCATCTTTAAAAACATCCCTTTACATTCCTGATGCCTTGACATTACTCTTTGAGCCTTAAGTGTAATATCAGGAGTAACACAACCATTGATCTAATCGAGCGGTTGGTGTTTGATTTGTTAACTCTACTGGGTCTTTGAGTCATTCTAACAACTGAGATAGGTTTTCCTCCCAATGAATGATTCAAATTTATCTCCTCAGTTAGTTTCTTGATTCATCTACGTCTCTTGTTACTCAGGGAGTTTAGGTAATTTTGATTATCGTGAAGTTTGACATTCCAAACGTCGAACTCCCGAAACTCCGAAACCATTTTGAACTGGCTCCTTTTGGGCTTAGTGAAGGGTTCCTAGACCCAGGTCATATGGACCTTCAGATGAGTCTCAGGCTATGCACTCTACTCTTAGTCGGGTTTTAGTTAAGGCCATGGGCATGAGTTCAAGGTCTCTCAGACTACTGGTTTGAAGGAAACATCTTCCTAGTTCGTATAACATTAAGTTTTGAAACTAGGCGGTGTAAACTCGTGAGGTTATTGAGATGGTAGAAGTTCCAAGAGGCTTGCTCTGATTCCATAGCTGTGAGGTAGCTTCCCGAGGAAAAGAACTTCGAGAGTTAAACTGGAGCATACGGGAAAAGTAGAAGCACAAGTCCTCAAGGGAATCAACGTATATACATAATTTAACCTTTTCAATGCATAACCATTTACATATAAGTAAATACATGCATGCAACTATTAATTCCCAATTCAACGCATAAAGTATGGAAACACTTATCAAAACCAGATAATGTGAAGCGACTGTTGGAAAGGGTTCTCGTTTCCACCCAATCATAGGCTCAGCCACTCCTAACGGATTTATCACTATCCACCCTCGAGCTATACCACAATGCTTTTAGATTGAATATATTCTTCCGGATCAGAAATAGATAGGGACGAAGGTTACTCTCCCTCTCCTGTATCAGTCTCTATTTCCCGCGATTAGGACATTATCTTTTCACAATTCTTCCTCAAATCCCAGAGCTTCTGCTCTCGTCTCTACACTCATTGCAGATTTCCTCCCTAACCCCCCATGCTTTCCTTTCTTGCCTTTCCCAACAAGATTGCGTGTAGCCCAAATTCCCAGTCCGTGGTCAGGTCTGGAAGCCTTACATATGGGTAGTTTGCCCCATCCCCTCATTAAATATTGAGGATATCTTCCCACCTACCAGCCTGACTGTAATTCATTCCTCGGTCAAAGGGTTGTTCTGATCCTGAGCAATTAAATCCAGTAAAGTATTGGTTCAGTGGAGGCTAATGCAACCATTCCTGGTCCCCTCCACCATCTTTTCATAGCATTCGTGGTCTCTCTTAGGACATCCCCTTTCCAACAGTCATGCAACACGTATCCTTTTTTTATTAAAATAACATAATTTACATTCATCGACATTTTATACAAAGGTCCATCAAATCACACACCTTTGATTTTTCCATATTTTATTGGATAATATAGTTATATTTACAAACTAGGGGAAACAGGGTGTTACAATTCCCTCCCCCTTAAAGGAACATAGTCATCGATATTTTATCTGTCAACATGCTATGTATACACAGAAGTAAACAAAATTAGATATGTATGTCTCATGGCATCCTCCATTTCCCACATGGCCTAATCTGGGCCAAAGTGTTTCCACTGCACCTTGACCCATGCAATGGTTTGGTTCTTGAGTGAGGTTTCCTTCCTATATAGTATGAATTGAGGTTCTAGAAAGAATTATCCCTCCAACTCCACCTAGATCACAGACCAATCAATTATATGATTAGGATCATGTACATATTTATTCAATAATGAAACATGAAAAACATTATGTGCCTTTACTATGGGAGGGAGTGCTAGCCTATAGGCTACAGGTCCCACTCTATCTAAGACTTCAAAGGGTACACAATACCGAGGTGACATCTTGGTACAAGCTCCCATTCTCAGGGAGCTCTTCCTGGGTCTAACTCTGAGATATACATGGTCTCCTGTCTTGAACTCTCCGGGGGTTCTCTTTCGATTGCCATATCTCTTATGTCTATCCTGAGAAATTTTCAGATTTTGTTTTATCTGAATCACTTGTTGCTCCATTTCTTTCAGCAAGTCCAATCTGATTGTAATTCTATCCACTCGATTACTCCAATTGATTAGAATCTTGCATTGTCTACCATAGAGGGATTCAAAAGGGCTCATCTTTAGTGACTCTTGATAACCATTGTTGTAGGAAAATTCTACCAATGGAAGGTAGTCTTACCACTTCTTAGGCTAATGCATTACATGCATCCTTATAATGTCTTTTAATATTTGATTTACTCTTTCTATCTGTCCATCATTTTGGGGGTGATAGGCTATGCTAAACAACAATTTAGTCTCAAGACCAGCCATCAAGGATTTCCAAAAGCTTGAAGTGAATTTTGTGTCTCTTTCGAATATAATCTCTCTAGGCATGCCATGTAGTCTAAATATCTCCATGAAGATGTTGGAAATATCTATTTCCTTGCAATTCGAATTGACAGGAACGAATTGAGCAGACTTACTCAATTTGTCCACCACTACCATGATGGCATCATTTTTCTTAGTCGATCTTGGTAATTTGGTGATGAAATCCATGGAAATGGTTTCCCATTTCCATTCTGGAATTGGTAGAGGATGTAACAACCCTTTCGGGTGTCAGTGTTCTTCCTTAACTTGCTGGCATTCTAGGCACTTAGCTAGATAGTCATCTATGTCCTTTTTCATTCCAGGCCAATAGAATTGTTTCCTAGTGGTTGTGATCATTTTCTGATATCCTGGGTGACTAGTATATGGTCTCTTGTGTAGTTCATCCATTATGAACCTCTTCAAGTTGTCACAACTTGGAATATACAATATGTTTCTGTATGTCAGCAGTAATTCATCGAGCATATGATAGCCTTCATACTTTAGCCTTGTAGGCACTTGACTTAGATATGAGGTCATAGTCTTGAAGAATGCATCTGTTTCTTATGCATTCCTGATTCTTTCTCTGACATTCGTTTCACAGGTGCTTACTTCTTCCAGGTTAATCGTTTTCACACTTTTTCTAAGGGCGTCGACTACCCTATTTTCCTTCCCTTTGATGTGTTTGATTTTGAAGTCGAGCTCACTAAGGAGATCCATTCACCTAGGTTGTCTAGCATTGAGTTTTGGTTGACAAAAAGGTTCCTCAGCCCACAATGGTCTGTCATAAGTACAAATCTCCTACCCAGGAAATAATTCATCCACATTTTTAAAACATGCACTATGGAAGCCTACTCTAGATCATGGGTCACTTAATTGATTTCATGCTCATTAAATTTCATGGATGTGTAGCAAATTACACGTCCCTCTTGCATAATGACTCCTTCGAGTCCTTCCTTGCATGCATCTGTACACACGAGGAAGTCATTATCAGGGTCTACAATCTTCAACACGGGTGCATGGGTCAGGAGGTATTTTAGTTCCTGAAATGTTTCTTCACATTTTGATGTCCAAGTGAATTTAACCCCCTTCTTCCAGAGGGTAGCGATTGAACAAACAATCTTTGAAAATCCCTTTATGAACCTTCTATAATATCCTGCTAAACCCATAAAGGATCTGATATCATATACATCTTTTGGGGTATGCCATTCCATAATAGATATGATCTTGGTAGGGTCTACTTCTACCCCTTCTTTATAAATGACATGGCCCAAGTAATGTAATTTCTTCCAGAAAATGTCACACTTGCTAATCTTAGCATAGAGATGATGTTCTCTTAGTACTTGAAGTACAAGTCTAATATGTTCTTCATGCTCTTCTCTATTCTTGGAGTATCTTAATATATCATCAATGAAAACCAATACAAATCTATCTGGGAATTTGTTGAGTACATTGTTCATCAAGCACACAAAAGTGGCAGGGGCATTGGTTAGTCCAAATGGCACCACCACAAATTCATAGTGACCATACCTTGTCCTGAAGGCCATTTTGTGGATGTCTTCATCCTTGATTCGGACTTGATGGTATTCAGACCTCAAGTCAATATTTGATAAAATGGAAGAAACCCCTAATTGGTTGAACAAGTCATTGATTCTTGGTAAGGGGTACTTGTTATTTATGGTTGTCTTATTGAATTGTCTATAATATATGCACAGTCGGAGCATGCCATATTTATTTTTCACAAACAAGGTTGGTGCTCACCATGGAGAAACAATGGGCCGGATGTAACCTTTTTCCATCATTTCTTTTAGATGTAGCTTGAGCTCAAATAGCTCGGGTGTACTCATCCTATAGGGTGTCCTAGACACTGGCACTGCTCCTGGTGCAAGTTCTATCGAGAAGTCAATGTCTATTCTTGAAGGTAGACCCAATACCTCTTCTAGAAACATGTCTCTATACTCTCTTAATATGGGGTGGTCCTCTAGGTTTGGTTTATCATCCTCAACAGATTCCAACACTTGTATTGCATATAGAGGACATGCCTTTCTGCAATACCTTTTCATTTGAAGGGATGATATTTGTCTCATCGAGACAGGTTTCTGAATCCCTTGGAGGGTCATCTTTCCCCCTTCTTCATTTACAGATTCTAAAGTTTTATGGTAACAATATAACTTAGTATTATAAGCAACCAACCAATCCATACCAATCAAAAAGTCATAAGATCCTAGGGGAAGTATGTTAAGGGTTGCTTGGGTGGGCAACCCATCCATGATGAATTGGCAAGCTGGTAAGACTTCTGTTACTTGTCTTTTGGTTCCAGTAGCTAGCTATACCAACCATGGCTTAAAATTTCTAACTGGTTGTAGTTTACACTTATCAACAGTCTGAGGGGCCACATAACTCAAATTAGAACCAGGGTCAGTTAAACTAGAAACTAAACGGTTGGCAATCATACCTTCCATATCCACCACTGAAGCTTGGTGGTCAGCTTGTTTATTATCCAAAGCCTCATAATTCTGTGGCATGCTCCTAGCCACATCATTGACTGTGGTATCTTCTTGCATGTTGTAGATTCTCCTACGGTTCAGCTGTCTATGTGGGAAATCCCTCAGTAGATGTTCTTCTCCACAACCCCAACATTTCAAGGGTTCTCTCTTTAGGTTATCAGTCTTTCCTGGGACTGATCCAAAAGGTTTATTTCCACTTTGGGAGGGGAAATTTTGCTGGTGCACACTTCAGGTAGAAAGGTTTATCCTTGAATCCTTCCTATAGCTTTTAAATCTTGAGAATTTAAACCCCTTCTTCTTGAACCCTGAACTATTCTTCTTCTTCCAGTCCTTGTGAGGTTCTGTCTGACGCCCAAACTATTCATAACAATACCTTTCCTTTCAGATAGTTTCTTCTAAGGTCTGTGGCTCATCAAACTCAATCCCGTTCTTGTAGTTTTGAGGTAAACCATTGATAAATCGTTGGACTTTTACCTTTTCATCTTTTATGTAGGGTACATACCTCAGCAGCTCAAGGAATTTATTGATGTATTCATCTATGCTGAGTTTTCCCATCTTGAGTTCATAGAACTCCTTTGTCTTCTCATCGAAGTATTTCTCTGACAGATACATCTTCTTGAAGTGTTTCTCAAATTGTTTCCATGATAAGTCCTTTTCATGGATTCCTTTCACGTTCTTAAGATCTTCCCACCAAATGGAAGCCTTTCCATTCAGGTTGAAGATGGCTATTTGAGCCTTCAATTTTTCAGAATAGTCATGAACTATGAAGCACTTCTTTAAACCAAGTAGCCAAGCTTTTGCCTCTTCCCCTTTCTCAATTTGTCCATTGAAAGAGGGTGGTTTGGCTTTCTTGAATTCTTCAGGGTCATGACTTTTCAAATGCTTTCGCTTCTTTCCTTTCTTCTGAGAATGAGAGCTAGTTTTGATACTAGAATATCCCTCAAAGTTGCATGTTCCCTTTCCAGAGGACTCTCCCGATGAGCATGCCCTGCCTCTAGATTGGGCCTTCCTTGAGGTACTTCTCCCTATGTGGCCACTTATGGGACCACATTTTCATATTTCAGGTGGAATTTTGACTTCTCTCTGTATGTCGTCGGTCCACATGGCTGGTCACAGGTCCATGATGCAACTGCCTCTGTATATCAGATAAGCTCTGCAACAAGAATGCATTGATTTTCATTTGTTTCTCTTGCTCCTTTATCAATCTCTCTATTGTGGGAGCCCTCCCCCACTTCATGGTGCATCACCATCCTTTATGCCTTTTATTTCCCATGATTCAATGACTGTTGGAGTGCTGACAAAACACTTATTATTAGCCAATAGTCTATTAGTTTATGAACAACATACAATTCAAATTTATTAAATACACACAGAGTAGAAAGTTTTATTCTTTTCCTCAATAAAAGTTTATCCAGACTCTTTAGGGAAGTAGTAAGATAAGGTGTCACACTTAAAATTTACTTTAAACATGATTTTTAAATGACTCATCCCTAATCCCAAGTAGGCCAAGTGTTGTAACCATGCTCTGGTACCAATTTGTAACACACCCATGGTGGGGGGGCCAAAATTTCATTCTTCTTAAGTAATGGAATCCTCCATTCGGGGTCTCTATCACATTCTGATCATCTAGAGCTTTCCATCCATGGTATCCATGCTCAAAACCGAGCTCATAATTGGCAGATATACCTCTCTCAAGCTCCTCACGTGTTCATTGATCAGGGCCACGTGGCTTAAATATGGATCTGACTCAATATGCTTCATCCTGAGTTCTCCAATATCCTAGATCTTCTAGCATTCCTAAATCTATGGCAGAGATCCATCCACCAACCAATCCAGCTACTGGGCTTGATCCTCGGCTAACTCACAGGCTAGTGGGGAATTCAACATTCGACCTTCATATTTGAATTCCAGGCATAGCCCCTTCCCTCTATCTATAATCGCATACAACCCTGGGCTATGACCAGATGCCAAGACAAGATGTTCCTATTTTGGTGCTTCATAGCTTAGGGCTCTGGATGTTTTCAACTTATGACATCACAAATCTCCCTAACTATCGAATCAGTGAATTTTGGGTATGCCACAGGGATCATCGGTCCCTGTTCTCTATAAATATCAACAACCCACAATTACTTCGGGCATCTAGGCTTCAAAGAATTCCAAAACACCTCTCCTCAAGTCTTCCAGAGTGCCAAGTATCTAGACCATGTGATCTTACACCACGTGTCCACAGAACATCAACAGTTCTGATTTACTTCAGGACTTCTTGCTTTGGTGAATTCCAAAGTACTCACAAATGCAAACCTACAAAGTGAAATCCTTTCAGAGTGTCAGATCTTTTGACATGCACCCTCCTCTATTCAACGATCACGATGGACTTCGATGCTTTGACCTTTGGGAGTTCTCCATCCACGCGACCCCACTTTCTCCGAAGTGGTTATTGTTAGGACCACATATTGTACCCTTTTTGCCCATACTTTTTGCTATTATTTTACCCATTCATCACCTACATTTTGACTTATACTATCATTCCACTTGATCATTCCAAGGTACATAACGTCCCTTCTCATTACTACACG
>SNQJ01S0009957.1:201472-211881 GCA_010110895.2 Picea sitchensis | reverse complement strand
GATGTTAAACACACTAAGATGATTTAGCTCAAATCGATTTCTTATAAGATTTTATTTCACACTCCTATCGTCCATTTATACTATTGTACCTAGCAGTCCCATGTATGACCTATTCATGGTCAGTAACTGGTTTATGTCATCTTTATTTAATATGGTGATTTACAAAAAAATCAATGTTGATGAGGTCCGTGTAATAGAATATTTCCAAATTTAACGAAATATGTGTTATGGCGCATATATGGATGACAACTTCCATAAATGTGCATATACAGATGACAATTTCCTTAAATGTGAATATATGGAAGCACGCATATATGGAAGGTGCATTTGGACTACCGTAAATTTATTCTGTATATGCACCTTCTGTATATGCGTGCTTCCGAATATGTGCATATATAGACGATGCATATACGAATGAGGGCTTTCATAAATGCGCATATATGGACGATGCATATATGGAATATGGCCACTTCCATAATGGCTTATTCTGTATATGTGCACTTTCGTATATGCACATATACAGACGTCTCATATAAATGCGTGTATAAATGTGCATTTACGGACGACAACTTCCTTAAATGTGCATATATGGAAGCACACATATATGGAAGATGCATTTGGATTACCATAAATTTCTTCTGTAAATGCACCTTCCATATATGTGTTGTTTGTATATGCACCTTCCATATATGTGCGCTTTCGTATATGCGCATATACGGACGATGCATATCAATGCACGTAAAAATGTGCATTTACGAATGACAACTTCCTTAAATGCACATATATGAAAGATGCATTTGGATTACTATAAATTTCTTTCGTATATGCACCTTCTGCATATGTGTTGTCTGTATATGCACCTTTCATATATGCACGCTTCCTTTCTAACTTTCACTTTAAACTATGGATATTCCTCTATAGGTGCAGGTAGATTCAGGTCTATAGAAACTTGAGGTTTTCTCAATTTGATCCTATATCTTGAAGATAATGCAGAGCTATGATATTCATCTTCAGTGCTATCAGAATCCCTGGTCTCTGGAAAGTCTAGAATCTGATCTAGTTCTGTAAAAGGATCATCTTTTTCATCATAAACTACACATGTACCTCTAAACATAGATTCAAATTTTGAAGTTGATCTAGTGGTTGTTCTTGTCACAGGTTTCTTGGAGTATTGAGCAACCTGTTTTCCCTTTTCTTATTTCTTCCTCAAGTTTTCAAATTCTTTCTCATTCTTGTGCAAAGAAGGTGTCTCTTCCTATTTATTGATGCCTATCTTGGAATCTTTTGAATTATCCTCTATAATTATAAGATTCTCCTTTTTAATGGATGGATCAAACATGACCTTTGAATTTAATCTAAATTTATTGGCAGCTCTGGTGGAGTTTCTCCTAGGGAATTTAGGCACAGGTGTTGGCTTTTTGCTCTGTTTTTTTTCCTTTGCACTCCTCTTGCTTGTAGATTTATGTTTCTTCTTGACTGGGAACTGAATTGGATTCATAGTATAATCCTCATCCTCATCAATTTCCATCTTTATCTCTAGATTAAGAAATGTGTTAATGTCTTCATCTAGTTTAGATTTCTTACCTCGACTAGTGGTAGCTTCCTCATGATCTTTACCTACAGGAAAATCTCCAATGGTTTGTTGAGTTTTCAACTTCCTCCTGCTATCCCAAGTTACCCTAGTTGTAGGTGATTCTTCTTTAATTAGGAACTCGATGGCTTTAACAGTTTGTTTCTGTTGGACTAATTTCTTCCCTTTGGAATTTTTTTATTTGGATGACTGTAAATCGTCTCTTAAAGAATGGATTAGCCAATCCCAAGGTCTCTGGACTTCGTTTAAAGAGGAGATTACCAATGTTTTATTTAAAACCTGGTGAAAGAGACTTCCCTTAGTTGTAGTAGGATTGGATTGCACCTTCTTGGAAATTTTAGATAAACTTTCAAGCAGAAAGTAGGGTAAATTAAGAGGATAATCACCATCAATATGAATTAGCAGTTTGATATGTGACTATGTGGATCAATGAGTGTAGGTTTAGGTTTTGTCGAACATGTCACATAAGGAACGTGTGTGCGTTCCTAGAAATGCACACACATTCTTGTGGGTGTGCGTTCTTTCTCACCATGTTGCAACCTTATCACCCACCAACTTCATACACTCACCCTTTAGACGAACTGTATTCTGGTTCCAATTGAGTTTGTTCTCTGCTTTGGATTATATTGTTTGTCTAACAACCTTTATCTATATATTCTACAAATTGTCCTCTTAAAGGTTGTGTCAATTTTTTTCACTATATTTTGATTTAGAATATTTGAGAATTAATTTTGGTAGGGGGGAGGAGTCTCTGAGATCTCTTATGTGGAGGAATATATCCTCAGGTCATTTTTAGATATTCTTTTATGCTTCAATTATAAGTGTGTCTCTTATATGACCGTCATTGTAAGTTTGGTACCATACCTTTGGGGATTGAATATCCACATGAAGCCTCTGATGGAGGAATTTTGTAATGCACATCTAGGACTTCTTATAAAATAATATTGAATCTTGGGTCTCAAATAATCATTATCCATACTATCGACTTTATCGATTGCTTGTTGGGAGGCACTGGCTACCACACTCACTTGCAAGCTTGCATTCCTCCCAGGAGCCGTCAGGGCACTCTCTATGGTTTCTCTTGCAAATTGTTGCACATGGGGAGGCTTTCGATTTGAACTTATAGGATCCATTTCATTTCATAACTCTTCTCTCCTCTTTTGTCATTTGTCCCGCTCTAGTCTTTGGATGTCATCTAAGGTTTTATATAACTACATTCGCCATGCATACTTCCCTCTTGAATCTAATGCATCTCTTGTTTTAGTTATCTTGTTCTCAATTTTAGACACTTTCAACTTTGGTGTGATAGAATCTACTTATATAATCTCACAGATTATCCAACCCCCCATTGCCAGCTCGACTTACTCAAGTTTGGCAGTTTTTCTCATTCTTTTTGTTTTAATTTCCTCAAAAAGTAGTCCTAGGCTTCTCTTGTATCTTTGCAATTGGCTTCAAGGAATTCTTCCCACTTTTCCTTCTTTTCTTGCTAGTTTGAGTTTGGTGGAGGATTGGCCAAGAGGGGTCGAAATTCAACAATGTATTTGACTCCCTTTTCTAACAAAAAATTATGCAGCAAGGATGGGACAGTGCAAAGGAAACTATTGTGCAAGTCGGTGTAAAATTTATATTTTACAATTTCGACTAACGTTATATCTTTGATTTCTTATTCATCAATGTAATCATCGAAGATTCTTTCAAACCACTCATTCAAATTTTATCTTCCTCCGTTTATTATTTTGAGCATCAATTGTTCATTTGGAGAGAGTTTGCACATTAGGTTGTTGACTGAGATATTCGAATAGTTCCTTTTGGATAGCTTCTAGGAATCATTCGTGTGTTTCTAAGAATAAATATGTATGCGCTTCTGCGATTGTCAATTGGTTCCTTCTTGCATGATTTTTTATGTAATTATTGATTTTTTGCTCCCACCATTCACGTATGTCTTCGAAACCTAACATCAATGTGATTTTAATTTTATACATGATGCTCGAGTTTAGAACTAACAGCAGCAGAACCGACGTTGTAGTTTGACAGTAAGTAGGAGAAGGTTACCAATAGTTCCTTACATAGAGAATCATATGTTACAACATTATATATATTCACACATATACATACATGGAAGCATACACAAGTAATAGGAAAACCATCAATGTTCACTTTATTATATGTATAAAATAAACTTCTTCTCTCTCTATTACATAGCCACACACACACACACACACACACACCATACAATTTCTTGTCGGTTACATGTCTTAAATACCCAGTAGGTCAACTCTAATTGTATATTCAACCAACTCCTCCATATGAATTCTACAGTTGACTAGCGGGTCTAGTCAACAGAGCTGACTAGCCCCTACAATAGGCACCCTTATTTGAGACTTGTCCCACTGGATTCCTCTCTTCACAATGATCTTATTGATCACATTATCTCATAAAACCTTTCCTAAGGACCCACCCACCCTACTCTTTCCCACCTCTCCCAAATGCCACACACCCACAACCAATACTTTAAGAGCTACATCATTTCCTTGGACAGGTCCCACGAGCAAACTAGGAAAGAGATCACTAATATTACTTGCAAATATTTCTATCATAAATTCCCGACTCACCCAAATGGACACCCTCTCTGGCGTTGTGGAAAAATTGTCCACACTAATTAATCAATCCCAAGGTCCTATCTTCTCTGTGCAACCTTCACACCAAGAGGGCAATGAATCATCCCATTCCATGGCCTTTCATTATAACCCCCTTACCCATGAACTACATCTTCCCAAAGTTGAGGTTAATAAATTTGATGGCTTGGACCCCGAGGGATAGGTCACTCAAATGGAACATTATTTCTCCTTGCATAGAATCACTGATGACTTGATCAAAATTTGTATCAATGTCCTCTATTTGGATCGTAAATGATGGCAATGGTGGAAATGTTGTAATAATTCACAAAAAGGATATCTTGATTGGACCTAGTTTGGTGTAGACCTTTATGAACACTTTGACATGAGCACACATCATTTGGTTTGTTTGACCAAGCTTAAATAGTCTGGTACAGTGGAATAATACATCACTTCTTTTGAGAAATTGGATTTCCAAACTCAAGGCATGTCCAAGACCTTCTTCTATGAATCCTTTATTAGTGGCCTTAAGGATGACATATGATCTCATGTCCTAATGTCTCTCCCCCAAACTTGGCTTGCAACTACTCACTGCGCCATGGAAGCATAACATGTAGTTTCTTCCCAAATCATAAATCCATCCTTTATTCCCTATATTGACCCACCAATCCAACCCCTCCTTCCCTCCACTTGAGATCCAGTAATTAACCCAGGAAGAAATGGTTGAATGTCAACTTAAGGGTATTTGTTATAACTATGATGAAAAATATTCTTCGAGGCACAAATATAAAGAGCAAAAGCTTTTTATGGCCATTTATAAGGACATTTTTTAAGAGGATGGTGATGATTCCCATTTTGAAATGCTTCCCCAGGTCGATGATCCTAGCCCACCCTTTTATCCACCAAAAGTTGAACCTCTTATCTCTATAAATTCTCTCATTGGTATCTCTGCTCCCCAAACCCTTAAGTTAATTGGATATATCAAGCATTAGAATGTCATTATCCTAGTTGATAGTGGAATCACAGATAATTTTATTCATCATTGAGTTTCTCAAGAGACCATGTGCTATATATGTGTCATCAATAACTTTCAAATCATGGTTTCTAATGGAGGTTCCATCAAATGTGGGGGTCATTGTGAAAATTTGGACCTATAAATTGGTCATTATAACTTGAAATCCCACATGTTTACTATTGACATGAGCAGTCGAGACATTGTTCTAGGTGTTGAAAGGTTATGCACCCTAGGTCCCATCACCATGGACTTCAATAAATTAACCATGAGTTTCCAACAAGATGGACAACAATACCAACTCCAAGGCATCATGACAGGTTTTCCCAATATTATCAGTTCACATAGATTGGAGAAACTCCTCAAAAAAGGTCATTCCAACATTATTTCCCAATTCCATGACAGTCAAGCAGTTGAGACCCCCTCACCCACTATTTGTCCCAACTTATAGTTTATCCTCTCCAAACACCAATCTATTTTTGACAACCCACAAGGACTTCCACCTTCCCATGGCACCCATGATCATTTTATTCCACTTGTCATTGGTATTCTACCTCCAATGTTCACCCTTATCATCCTCCATTTTCCCAAAAAAATGAAATTGAGAAAATTGCTCAACATTTTTTAGTCATAAGTGCCATCTGTCCTAGCACCAATCCTTAATATTCTCTCATTGTCATAGTAATCAAGAAATATGGTACATGGCACACATCTGCCCTGATTTTTTATCCCTCAAAAAAATTCTAGTATTTAGAGTCATTGTAAATTTCATATGCCACAGTAAAAGTATCCTTTTAGCAGGAGTTCAATGAAATGGATTTCATGTTTTCTATGTAGCACTTCTTGTTAATTTTCCAAGTATGGATTTTGCACCATCCTATGTTGGTTTCAACTTAAAGTTGGATGGAGGAAACTATGAAAACGATGAATATAAGCATCTAGATACTATACCATAAACTTGGTGTTCCCTTTATTGTTGTGGTGCTTCCAGTCATATTTGATTTTGTAATTCACCTCTCAGACTAGATGTTTTCACATTGCTAGGTCAATGTATCAAATCACATCAATGGCACAATTCCTTCTATATATACCTCAGCCATTGTGGCCTTTCAACATGTTTTTGGATGTCCCATGATTTAACACTCTTCACGTGCTCTTCATAGGCTATTCTCATTCACCTTGAAGATGAATCTTAACAAGTCTTGAAAAGTGATATTTTCTCTCGATTTGTTAGGAAACCAACAAGAAACATAGTAATGGATGGCTTAGAGACTACTAGAGTAAATTGTTAATAACAAAGTTTTTTTACATCTTATCTAGGTATTATTCCCACATAAGAGTTGAAGAAAGTCTCATCCCAAAATGGATACCAAAATATCTAATAATTTCACCTATACCTTTATGAATTCAATCAACAATTATTCAAACATAGTGATCTTTACCATTAAGCCAAAATCATATTTATGATTACTAATGACAACATTTGAGGCGATGGATTTCACTAAGTTTTGATCAAAACTTACTAAAAGGATGCAAATGTAAACAAAAAGTAAAGAAACATGAAAAAACTATATGTTTATCTGGGGAAGATCTAAATCTCAACTACACAAATATCATGACCTCTTTCTTTAACCCACCCATTTCACTTCTTGTTTATTTTAGAATCAATTGGATTAGACCTTCAATATAAAATGGAAAAACTTAAGTTCTTAAACCATTTTATAAAGATTATATAAATAACCACATACGATTCAAATTTATTGATTTTTTTTGTTTTTAATTTTATTTAAAAAGTATATAAAAATATCACTCTTAATCAAGTAGATTTATCAAATTTATATGGAATTCCATTCAAACTTGGTAATTCAATTTTATTTTAAAAGCCAACCCAAGAATCATGGAAAAATGTCTCCACATGGTCTTATAAATTTCACATTAGAATCCATCCAAAATTAATGACTTGCAAATTTCTTCATTTTATTTAAAAGTGGGAAAAACCCTCTCCATTTTAGGTTTAGAACATTTATTCTTGTATTAATTGAAAAAAAAATTCACGAAATGTTTAAATTGAAGGAAACTAATTGCTAACATTTTACTATTTTTTAATTAAAAAATGTATTATTATTGTTTCATGAAAAGTAGAGCTCAAAGCTCCAAAAAATCTTTTCGTACATGTAATGTTAAAATGTCTTCATGTATTATTGAATTTTAAAA
The DNA here is from genome assembly GCA_010110895.2 of Picea sitchensis. Taxonomy (NCBI): domain Eukaryota; kingdom Viridiplantae; phylum Streptophyta; class Pinopsida; order Pinales; family Pinaceae; genus Picea; species Picea sitchensis. Next base: position 204,449 of record SNQJ01S0009957.1, on the reverse strand, counting down.
AATAAAAAGGAAATTAATAATAGCTAAGGTAACATAGTGAGAAAACCTATCATAACTAAGTTGTCAATGAGTAGTGAGAGAATCATTGCTAGACTCATCCATCATTGTATTTCAATAAAAACTACATCACATGGAATAACCCAATGATAAGAGAGAAATATAACAACTATATCATCTTAAAAAGTTTTGTAAAATTATCTTTTTAAAAATTATAATAAAATAAAAAAATTATAATAATATAAATTTATTTTAATTTTAAATTTAATAAATTTATAAAAAAAACTTAAATTTATAAAAATTTAAAAACAAAATTTATTTAAATTTTGATAAATTTATAAATAAAATTTATTTTAATTTATTATTATTTAAATTTTATTTGTATTATCCCTTTTTCCAATTTACTATATAATAAACTCACATGTATCCCAATTTTAACAAGTGTTGCATGGAAACGTAGTCCCTGCCAGGCTGAAATGTGAATAAATGCGACCGACTACAGACAAGTGGGTAGGAAGTTGAAGAACATGTGGTTTCCATGCACAAGATAGTATTCCCGAATTAGATTTTTCCCGGAATTTATCAAAGATTATTAAGAGTTAAAAGGTTCGTGGACAGCATAAATTATACATATGAAATATGTAATTTTATAAAGTAGATATTTACTTTATACATACAAAATATGTAGTTTTATAAAGTATGGGGATGGGATTTTATAGAGTATGCATGCATCCCCCTCATTCCATACTTGGGCATTTTTTGGATCGCGGGTTCTCGGGGTGGCGGGCTAAAAATTGGGCTTATTTTGTTCCATTCCCTACAAATAGCACCGAGAGTTCCGCGATATACAAATTGAGAATTGGACTTGCGGACTATTTGAATTTTAAAGGCATCGTGTCCAAGAAATTTAGCATTTCCAAATTAGTCATGTTTGCATACGTTTTACATATGCTTCTGGACAAAAACAGATAAAAATAGCAGTTACCTCTGTTACATAGGTTTGCGGACAAAAGCAGAAATAAATTAGCATTCCTGAGGTAGTTTTCTTTAAAAGAAGGGCTGCTAGACACAAGAAAATGAAATTTATGAAATTAAAGGTTCGTGGACAACATAAATTATACATATGAAATATGTAATTTTATAAAGTAGATATTTACTTTTATACATACCAAATATGTAGTTTTATAAAGTATGGGGATGAGATTTTATAGAGTATGCACGCAACCCCCTCATTCCATACTTAGGCATTTTTTGGATCGCAGGTTCTCGGGGTGGCAGGCTAAAAATTGGGCTTTTGTTGTTCTGTGTCCTACAAATAGCATCGAGATTTCCGCAATATAAAAATTGAGAATTGGACTTGCAAACTATTTGAATTTTAAGGGCATCGTGTCCAAGAAATTTAGCATTTCCAAATTAGTTATGTTTGCATACGTTTTACATACGCTTCTAGACAAAAACAGATAAAAATAGTAGTTACCTCTGTTACATAAGTTCGTGGAGAAAAGCATAAATACATTAGCATTCCTGAAGTAGTTTTCTTTAAAAGAAGGGTTGTTGGACACAAGAAAATGAAATTTTTGAAATTAAAGGTTCCTGGACAACATAAATTATACATATGAAATATATAATTTTATAAAGTAGATATTTATTTTTATACATATGAAATATGTAGTTTTATAAAGTATGGGGATGAGATTTTATAGAGTATGCACGCAACCCCCTCATTCCATACTTGGGCATTTTTTGGATCGCGGGTTGTCGGGGTGGCGGGCTAAAAATTGGGCTTTTGTTGTTTCGTGCCCTACAAATAGCATCGAGAGTTCCGCGATATAAAAATTGAGAATTGGACTTGTATACTATTTGAATTTTAAGGGCATCATGTCCAAGAAATTTATCATTTCCGAATTATTTATGTTTGCATACATTTTACATACGCTTCTAGACAAAAACAAATAAAAATAGTAGTTACCTCTGTTACATAGGCTCGCGGACAAAAGCAGAAATAAATTAGCATTCCTAAAGTAGTTTTCTTTAGAAGAAGGGCTATTGGACACAAGAAAATGAAATTTATGAAATTAAAGGTTCCTGGACAACATAAATTATACATATGAAATATGTAATTTTATAAAGTAGATATTTAATTTTATACATACGAAATATGTAGTTTTATAAAGTATGGGGATGAGATTTTATAGAGCATGCACGCAACCCCCTCATTCCATACTTAGGCATTTTTTGGATTGTGGGTTGTCGGGGTGGCGGGCTAAAAATTGAACTTTTGTTGTTATGTTCCCTACAAATAGCACCGAGAGTTCCGCGATATACAAATTGAGAATTGGACTTGTAGACTATTTGAATTTTAAGGGCATCGCATCCAAGAAATTTAGCATTTCCAAATTAGTTATGTTTACATACGTTTGACATATGCTTCTGGACAAAAAAAGATAAAAATAGTAGTGGCGTCTGTTACACATGTTTGTGGATAGAAGCAGAAATAAATTAGCATTCCCGAAGTAGTTTTATTTAAAAGAAGGGCTCCTGGACACAAGAAATTGAAATTTATCAAATTAAAGGTTCCTTGACAGCATAAATTATACATACCAAATATGTAATTTTATAAAGTAGATATTTACTTTTATACATACGAAATATGTAGTTTTTATGAAGTATGGGGATCAAATTTTATAGAGTATGCATGGAGCGCTAATTCCATACTAAGCCAGTTTTTGCATCGCGGGTTCTCAGGCTAGAGCAACTGAAAAATGGCTATTTGTTGTTCTGTGGCCTACAAAGAGCACCCAGAGTTCCGTAATATACAAATTGACAAGCGAACTTCCGACTATTTGAATTTTAAGGGTGTATGTGGCAAGCAGTATGAAGGACAGGCAGTAAAGATAAAGTAGTGAACACAATTTTATGACATTTATATAAAAATAATAATAAAATATGTTACATATTCCTATAAATTTAAAGAAACATA
>SNQJ01S0009957.1:156299-199758 GCA_010110895.2 Picea sitchensis | reverse complement strand
AGTTTACAGGCGATAGTGAGGACAAGCGAGTTGCAAAATGTGTAAAACGTAAGAGGGCATGATGGTGCAATTCAGCGAAGAGTTTTTATATTTGCGGAATTGCGGAAAACTGACTAAGTATGGAAAGTGTGATTTTTTGTAAGTGTTCAGGGAGTATAGAGAAGGGAAGCATGTACAGTATTTGGATTGCAGGCTCTTGGGATGAAAAGTGGGCATCTATTTCTCCCACTCTTACAAATAGTACCCACACTAGTGCGATAAAGAAATTGAGAAGCAGACTTGTGGGCTGAACATTGCACTTCTATTGTTTCGTGTCCGCCAAACAACACTCAAACTTCCGCGATATACAAGCCGACAGACGAACTACAGGGCTGGTAGGCCCAAGATGGCCATTGTTTATGGATCGGAGTTTCGAGATATGCAAATTTTGATATTCCTACAAATTGATAACTGGACTTACATGCTTAAAGGCACTTTTTGGATCGCAGGTTCTCGAACTGGCGTGTTCAAAATTGGGCCTCTATTGTTTCTTGTCCTGCAAATAGTAGGCAGAGTTCTATGATATACAAATTGATTTTAGATTGATAAAGTAATTTTATGTAGTTTTATAAAGTATGGATATTAGATTTTATAGATCATGTATGGACTTCTCATTCCATACTTAGCCACTTTTTGGATCGTGGGTTCTCGGGCTAGCGAACTGAAAATTGGCCCTCTATTGTTCCATGTCCTGCAAATAGCACCCAAACTTTCACGATATACAAATTTATCGACGGACTTAGAGCTAGCTCACTTAACATTGTACTTCTATTTTTTCATGGGCTCCACGCAACACTGGGAGTTTCATGATATACAAGTTGACATACAGACTCCAAGACTAGCGGGTTGAAGATTGTGATTGTGTACATGTATAGCATATAACATATATGTTATATAGCTAAAAATATTTTCAAGTACTAGATTATTAATAATGAATATTGATATTGTACAATTTAATTAAAAAAATTTAGCAAATGAGTCGCAAGCTTCCAGTCTAGGTCCAATTGCAGATCACCGAAGTGTCGGGCGCAAGATTAGATGGGCATGAAATCTGCCACTCCACCGTCTGGGAACCCACGAGCATGGACATGTGTAGCACTACTTTTTCTGTTACCAAGGCTTAATCGCTCTGATACCAAATTGTAACACCAATTTTTACATAACTCATACAGGCATTATATAATCCACATGCATTTAAGCAAGAAATAAATTTAAGCTTAGAGTAAGCATAAGAATTATTACTAACATAAATAATCCATGGCAATAACATTAATCCAAATGCACAATAGAATACATGATAATTATAATACACATGGATACAAAAACATAATTAAACCATCATCTGGTACTTGTCTTTGAAACAGTGGCAGTTCCACCAACCAAGTGCAGGCCTTCCACGAACCTCCCAGCCTTAGGCCACACTGCTCGTTAGCTCAGTAGTGGGTCACCCCCGAGCTGGGACTAAGCTCCACCCCAAGGTAGGGAATCCTAGGCTAGGCTGAGGTTATAGGGAAAACATACAGTCACAAGGAAGGAATTCTCTCCCAAGAACCAGTCATACTCACTACCCACGGACTCTCCTTCCCCACATGCATGTTCCACCCCAAGAGTATCAACCTTCTCTGTCACCTAGACAGTCCTTCGGCTGCTAACCTCCCTTGCCTTGGGTTTCAGCAATAGACCAGACCGGAAGTCTCTGAGCTCTGTGGCAGCTACAGGGTTCCTTCCAAGAGTTATCTCCTTCCTCTGCACACTCTCTCACCTGGAGAGAGTTGCTCACAGGTCAAGAAACATGTTCTTCCAACTTCAAGCACTTCTCTCACCTAGAGAGAGTGTTGCATAAACTGGCCAACAAGCCACATGCAGTCCAACACTATGTGGCCACAACAGCCAATGAGGAAAACAGACACGGGCTTTCCAAACAGGCTCTCCAATGACAGGAGGGTCTCATGGTTAGGGATTTGGGACAGAGACTCCATGCAAAGGCTCGATCTGCTCAGACTAAGGATGCATCGGCTTTCTAGAAATTGACACAGGCTATCCTGAGATCAACCCACAGACTTCTGGTTCAGAGGGTGTATAGGGTATCTCTTGCAGAGGTCGAACCGGTACATGCTCAGGCAATTGAGGGTTGAAATGGTGGAGGAAACCCTCTCACGGTTCATCTTGGCCATTTTATTTGCATGCACGAAGGTTGAGACTTGTCACCCTTGGAACTGCATGTGTTCCATCAGCATGCATCCCCTTTGCACGTTTTCCCCTTGCAATGAACTTAGGATAAAATAACATAAAATGCACATGTTCTTTGGAATAATAATAAAATATTATTCCCAAGGCTTAAGCCCCTAGGCTCAACACTTAGCCCCTTTTCCCACCTTCCATCCTCTAATTCCTAGCCCACTCTATGGAAGCTCGGTCCCCCATCACTCATTTATCGTGGTCGGTCTGCATGCGGCGTTGTTTATATTTTATTAATGTGCTGCATACATACAGGTAAAAAATCAGGCCCTTAGCCTCCAACCCTTAGGCTCTCTGGCCTAACAATCACATAACCCCATCGGCTTATACAAACTTGGCTCACCAGCCTATAACACATATTTACAATTCATTTCATACATCTGACTTACAAAGGGCTCGATCTTGGGGACACTACAATCCCCCTCCCCTTATTTCTGCATTGTCCTTAGTGCAACCTTACATTGTCTCTGCAAGATTTTCAAAATTTTCAAAAAGATGTGGGTACTCTGCCCGCATAGCATCTTCATTCTCCCATGTCGCATCCTCAGGACCATACCAGGTCCACTGGACCTTTACAAGCTCTATAGCTCGATTCTGGAGTTGTTTTCTTTTCCTGTCCAATATGCGCACAGGACGCACTTGCAGGACACCTTCTGGTTCCACCTGAATTACATTCCAATCGATAACATGATTAGCATCAAGTATATATTTCTTAAGTAGTAAAACATGAAACACATTATTTACAGTCATAGATGCAGGTAATGCAATCATGTATGCAACTGGCCCAATCCTTTCCAAGATTTCAAACGGCCCACAAAATCTTGCTGCCAACTTGGCGCAACTTCCCAACTTCAGGGAACTCCTATTAGTTTTCACTTTCAGGAAAACTTGGTCACCCACTTTGAATTATCTTTGGGTTCTGTTACTATCAGTGTAACTTTTCTTCCTGTCCTGGGAAACTTTTAGATTCTATTTAATTCTTATCATTTGGTGTTCCATCTCTTTGAGCATCTCAAGGCCAACTACTTCTCTGTCAGCTGGATTATCCTAGCTCACTAGAGTGTTTCACTTTCTTCCATAAAGTGCTTTGAATGGGCTCATCTTCAACGATTTATGATACCCATTATTGTAGGTGAATTCTACCAAATACAGGTATTCTTCCCACCTTGATGGTTTATACATCACATACATTCTCAATATGTCTTCTATTACTTCATTCACCCTTTCTGTCTGACCATCAGACTCAGGATGATACGTTGTACTAAAGTTCAGATTCATTCTAAATCCCTTAAACAGTCCTTTCCAAAAATTTGAGGTGAATTTCAGGTCCCTATTAGACAAAATTGTCTTAGGAATTCCGTGCAAGCGTGCCACTTCTTTTAAGAAGATACCAACAACATCTGTTGCCTTTTGAGTGGTTTTTAGTGGAATAAAATGGGTATCTTTTGTAATCTTGTCCACCACCACCATGATTGAATCATGTTTCTTGCTTGTTCTGGGCAATCCTGTGATAAAATCCATTGTCACCACTTCCCATTTCCACTCAGGAATGGGTAAAGGCTGCAGCAACCCTGCTGGGTGCCTATGCTCAGCCTTAACTTTCTGGCACTCCATACATCTGACGATGTATTCAGTGATTTCTTTCCTCAGACCCAGCCAAAAGTAATGGCTTTTGACTACTGCCACAGTCTTCTGATATCGAGGATGTCCAGCATAAGCCATGTTATACATTTCTTTTAGAATTGCCAACTTCAATTCTTGGACATTGGGTACATACACTCTGTTTTTATACAGAAGTAAGCCATCAGTTCCCAAGGTGTAACTTCCCTGGGTCTGTGGTCTCTCACGCTATTGTAGCTTTGCTACCAAACCTCTGTACTGCAAATCAGCATTTGCAGCTTCCAAAATTATGTCCTTAATCTCAGTCCTGTACATGCTAATGGTTGTAGCATGTAATTTGTGCACTTTTCTGCTGAGTGCATCAGCCACCTTATTTTCTTTCCCTTTGATATGCTTGATATCAAATTCATATTCACATAGAAACTCTAGCCATCTGGTTTTCCTGGTATTTAAGTTGGTTGATCAAATAAATACTTCAGACCATTGTGTTCTATTCTTAACTCGAATCTCCTTCCCATGAGGTAATGTCTCCATTTCCTCAATGCGTGGATGATTGTTGCCAGCTCTAAATCGTGAGTGGTATAATTCCTTTCATGCTCTTTCAGCTTTCGGGATTCATAACAGATTACAAATCCCTCTTGGCTGAGAACTCCACCTATTCCCTCCTTAAACGCATCTGTGCACACCACAAAATCCATATTTGGATCTGCAATCTTCAGGATTGGAGCGTTGGTTAATAGTTTCTTCAATCGCTGGAAACTGCTCTCACACTCTTCATTCCACTGAAACTTCTTCTCCTTCCTTTGCAAGGAAGTGATAGGGTGAGCTATCTTTGAGAATCTGGCTATAAACCTTCTGTAGTAGCCTATCAGACCCATAAAAGATCTAACTTCTTCCACATTCCTTGGCGCTGACCATTCTCGGAAGGCCTCAACCTTTTCAGGATCCAGAATGATCCCCTCTTCTGAAATAATATGTCCCAAGTAATGTTGTCCAGGAAGGCTATGACAAACTTGTCTAAATAGTCCCTGAATACACCATTCATTAAGCACATGAAAACAACAGGTGCGTTTGACAATCCAAATGGCACCACCTTGAACTCATAATGACTGTAACTTGTTCTAAAGGCAGTCTTGTTGATGTCCTCATCATTTATTCTCACTTGGCGATATCCAGATCTGATATCTATTTTTGAAAATATTTTTGCATCCCTCAACTGATCAAAAAGATCATCGATCCTTGGCAGAGGATATTGGTTCTTGACAGTTACCTTATTCAATTGTCGGAAATCAATGCACAGTCTCAATGTCCCATCTTTCTTCTTCATGAATAGGACAGGGGCTCCCCAAGGTGACACACTAGGGAGAATGTACCCCTTCTTTAGTAGCTCTTCCAGCTACAATTGCAACTCTTTTATCTCTAGCGTACTCATTCTATAAGGAAATTTCAAAACTGGAGCTGCTCTTGGTATCAAATTTATAGAAAAATCGATGTTCCTCTTCGGAGGTAGTCCAAGTACCTCCTGAAATGCGTTCTTGAACTCTTTGAGTACCTCATGGTCTTCCAAATTTGATACTGCATCTCTGGATGTTCTCCCACACGGGCTGCAAATAATTGACAGCCTTTCTTGTAACACTTCTTCAGCTGCATGGCTGAGATTTCTCTAACAGCCATGGCTCTAGGAATTCCTTGGACTATTACCTAATTTCCCTCTTCATCCAGGCATTTAAACCTCTTGTTACAGCAGTCCAGAAGGGCATGGTGCTGGTCCAACCAGTCCATCCCAATTAAGTAGTCGTAAGAGCCTAAAGGCAGAATATTGAATTCATCCTTAGTGCTCAATCCTTTCATGTCCACTGAACAAGACTTAACCAATTTAGTGACCTTCCTTTTGGTTCCTATGGCTAACTGCACTAGCCAAGACTTTTCATGTTTGCTTCTTGTTAAACGCAAACTTTCCACCACCCTAGGATCTACATAACTATGGCTAGCCCCTAAATCAATTAAAATAATGAGTGGTCAGTTGTTAATGATACCTTCCACTTCAATCATGTGTGATTGAAATTCTTCTTGCTTGTTGTCCAGGGCTACGTAGATCCTTGGCATTTTGCTTCCCATATCCTCCACTGTTTCAGCTTGTTGAACAGTATGGATAGTTCTTGCTTTATCTTTTCTGTGGGGGCAGTCTCCGTACCTATGGTTCCCTTTACATCCCAAACACTCCATAGGTGGCATTCTTGGCATCTGCTCACTCCCTTCAACTTTCCTGGGCTCTCTAAAATATGACTGTCCCCAAGGACTATTCCTGAAAAAGGGAGGCTTGTTTCCCTTCTGCCTCTGTTCCTTCTTAAACCTCTTCTGGTCATCCCAAGCCTTCTGAAGGATAGGCCTTTCTCTTTTCTATTCATACAAGCATTTTTCCCTTGTTATTGTTTCTTCCATAGTCTTAGGATCATCATATTGAATCTTGTCACCAATAGAAGGTGGTAGTCCACAAAGATACCTCTGAATTTTGACAGCCTCGTCTTTGATGAATGGAACATAATTCAGTAGTTCCAGAAAAATTCGTTCATACTCATCAATGGTCATGCTGCCTAGCTTGAGTTTGAAGAACTCCTTCATCTTTCTGTCATAGTATCTTTTGGTCAGGTATTTCTTCTTGAAATACCTCTTAAACTCCTTCCAAGTGATATCTTTCTCTCTGGTGTGCTGCACTTGCATAAACTAGTCTCACCACATGGATGCTTTTCCTTTTATATGATACATCACAATTCTTCCTTCTGTATGTGCGGAATAATTCTGCAGTTGGAAATATTTCCTCATGCCCAACAACCATGTTTTGACATCTTCCTCCTTCTTATGTTCACCATCGAAGGTTGGAGGCTTGATCTTGTTCATATCCCCTTTCAATTCATCCATTCCAGATTTTCAATGTTTTCTGGTAGGAGACGATCTTGAAATACTGCGTGCCTCCCTACTGGAATGCTTTTGGGAGCGACAATGATGTCTGCTACTACTCCTCGATATTATTCACCTCTCAGGGGTTCTAACACTTCTTGATATCCTTTTTCTCACAAGGGTTTTGCGACTATTTGTCTTGCTTGAGTCCCTTCCCTTCTCCAATTTCCTTTCTATTCTTTCTAGGCTCTTCAACATTTTTAAGTTGAATTCACCCTGTCGATCCCTGACTTTCATGAGATTTCGGCTATCATCTCGGTGTGCTTGGGCATCTCTTTGAAATCCTTCAATGATTTTCATTATGTGCTCTTCCTTCTCTAATTCTCTTCCATGCCCATTGGAGTTCGATCCTTCGACTCCCGGGTTGACATCTCTTCCTTCTCTTTCGTCCTCTGAAATGGAGGCAATCCACACCTCTTCCATTTCTATACTCGACGTCGATTAACTGGTGTCCTGACACTCATTGAACTCTGCACACACAATGTGCAATCAATCTGAAGTTTTCCAGGCCTTAAACCTTTAATAAAATCACAATAATCATAAACCAACATGAGTGAGAAACATTTGACTTCACAAGGTTTTCTGAGCTCTGTCGGCTCTGCAATTTTCAGGACTTCAGGTTTCCGGTACCTAGGAGTTCACTATGCAATGACACCTAACTTCTTGTCACTACAATCCTCAAAATCCGAAATTTTGGTTTCCTTGCTCTACGGGCTCACAGCACATCTATCGCCCTTAAAACCTATTACGGTTCTTCAGTCTCCGATGGCTTCGGGACTTCGGGACTTCGGGACTTCGGGTTTTAGGACTTCAGGTTTTTGGTACCTGGGAGTTCAGTATGCACTGACTTCCAACTCCTTGTCACTACAATTCCCGAAATTCAAAATTCTGATTTACTTTAATCTCTAGGCCCACAACACAGCTATCACCCTTAACCACAGTGGCGCGTGGCACGTTCCGGAGGATCCACGTCTCCATCGATGATGTCTTTGGGTCCCACCACTCTCACCTGTCTTTTCAACTCTCTGGCACATGGTACACATCCATGCACCCACGTCCATTCCAAGCAAAAATCCAATAGTTAGGTCCCCTCTCAGATCTACGATGTAGATCTTTTCGACGTTTTGGGGTTTCGGGCATCAGGAGTCTGTGTATCCCATATCTTGAACTTTCGTTTGCCGAAATCCCAAAATTATGGTTTACTCGTCAACTTGATCCGACGGTCAACTCCCTTCCTACGATCTACGGTGTAGATCGTTTCGAGATTTGGGGTTTTGGGTTTCGGAGGTGTTCCCCTCCCTCACTTCCCCTATCCCGACTTTGCAAAATCCGAAAGGTTTTTATGACTAACTCGAGCGTGACTTTTCCAGATCTAATGGTCAAGCCTTCCTCCTAGATCTACAGCGTAGATCTTCTCGAGTTTTCGGGAGTTCGCATATCGCGATTCCCACACTCTTGTGCAATTCCAAAGGGTTTTTAAATCCTGCGCACACTTTCCAGATCCGACGGTCATGAGGATTCACCTTCCCTCCCAAACATATCCTAAGGCTCCAACACTTATGGTGTGGAGTCCTCTCTCCCTATGGCCATAGACCACACCAGCTGCGGTTTCACAACACCATTATACCTCCTGAGCTTGTAGGCACGATCAAGTAACTCCTTGACACTCCGGATCATTCCAGGCTCCGGAATTAGTCCTCCAGACACAATTTATCCTCACACCCTCGATCCAAAGACCACTCAACTAGCCCATCTAGGCTCAGTGTCGAAACCTTGGCTCTGATACCAAATTGTAACACCACTTTTTACATAACTCATACAGGCATTATATAATCCACATGCATTTAAGCAAGAAATACATTTAAGCTCAGAGTAAGCATAATAATTATTACTAACATAAATAATCCATGGCAATAACATTAATCCAAATGCACAGCATAATACATGATAATTATAATACACAGGAATACAAAAACATAATCAAAGCATCATCCGGTACTTATCCTTGAAATAGTGGCAGTTCCACCAACCAAGTGCAGGCCTTCCATGAACCTACTAGCCTTCGACCACACTACTCGTCAGCTGACGCCGGCATGCCACCCTCAGGGCACGTCCACTCACAGTACCTTTTCTCCTTCCTCGACCCGAAAAACTAAAAATCTCTTATGATTCCCTATCGGTAATTTTCCACACCCACAGCAACTCTCCAAATGACCTCCCTTAACGAGCGGGAAATCAGCACTAGCCTCTTTTCTTTGTTATCGGGGTTCCCGTTATCGGGATATTGACACCTATGATGTTCTGGAAACTTGGATCACTGATCCCCGATCTCCGATGCGCTCCTCTTTTTCTTTTTCCCTCACCTGGCTAAACCTTTAGTCCATACGACCGGCTCTCTATAAGATCTCAGCCTTATATCCCTGCTATCAGGGTTTTGGACTTCAAAATCCCGATGTGCTTCCAACCTCCATTATCCCTCCAGGATAAACGCTTGATCCACGTGACCTCTCCTTATACAAATGTAGCTATAACTCCCATCAGGGTTTCGATCATTCCAATGTCGAAATACACACACCCTCAGGACTCGCGATTTCTTGAATCCTGACGCACCTTTTTCACGATAGCCCTCCTGGCTATAGGTATTGGCCCATATGACCGTTAACCCATGACCACGCTCTTATCCCCGTTGGGGATATGGGGTTTCAAATGCTGCAAAACATTTACCTGTGGGATTCCCAATTCCCCGTCAGGCTGACAGCTGGCTTCCACTACGGCGCCTCCCTCCTTTCTGACGTGGTGACAGCTGGCTGCATGGTTACTCCTTCCCCCTCGTTGGGGTTTCATGATTCATGAAACCAAAGTGAATAAACACTTTGTCACTGGGATCCCCGATATCCTAATGGCCCCAAACACCGATGGATGACCCCTTGTCGGAACTTCGGGGTTTCAAATGTCGAAAAACATTCGACCACGGGATTACCACTCCTTCGAATCCCAATGGTAACCCTCATGCAACTTCTGTCAGATCCAACGGATGACGAGTAACTAATCCACGATCCAACGATGCACGAATCCTAGAGCTTAAACTCCCAATGCGACCATAACCTCCTTTGCTCCTTTGGTAGATCCAACGGCTGACGGGTTCTATCAATATCCTCTACAAGATCCTAACTGTCCACCTCCCTCTTGGATATCTTCAATGAATGAACCCAATATTTCTCTATGAAAATTGGTCCTTCTACATGTAACTTTACAGCACCTATTCAACCAATCTATGCACAGACTCTCTGTGCTTCTTCTCGATGGACTTGAAAGCCTTATCCCTCCTGAGCTTTCTCACACTTTCAACCTCACATAGGTTCTTTGCACACACTCCTTGCGGCAGTTCTCAAACACCTCCAAGTGTTGATTTTTTTTGACTCTGCGCACACCTGCAGCAACAGTCCTTCAATACTTCGCTCAGATTCACAACTGAGACTCTCCTTAGCCTGCACACTCCTTGCATGGCTCATATAGGCAATTTCACTCCTAAGTGAATGAGAACAAGAGTTAACTATATGAGCCTTCTATCAACACACTCCTTGCAGACGACTTCAACTGCACTCCTTGCAGGAATCCTTGCTCAGATAGAGAAACAATTGAAACTCATTCCTTCTTCCTTCAGACTTCAACTCAAACCATTAAATCACATACACATCATATAAAAGCAAATGTATACCAGGAAGCAAACATTCAAGAGCATAACATCAATACACAGAGGACAACACAAAACCATGAATTCCAATCAAACTTTCTCTATTAATCCAAATATCAATACATGGGTGTTTCTACACAACTCTCTGTTCCTATTCTATGCTCTAATGCTTCTAACTATTCCTGAATTATTTTACAATACACAATGAGGGTGTCTATATCCATTTTCCCTCTTTCTTCTAAAACTGTCTAATCTATGAATTCAAGTCTATCTACCTGCATTAACTACTATAAATGCCTCCATCTACTTCAGACGAGAGCGGGGTGCTCAAGGTCTGATTACATTTTCCCAAGGCGCCTTCATTAAATGATCTCATTTATATTTGGCGCATCAACTTCAAGGGAAATTTCAAAAACTTGCTCTGGACATCTTCCAGCTGTCTTCTTCTTCCGCGTTGGCTCACTTGATGTGAGGGATGCTCCTACATCATATTCCCTCGCTTGAAAACTTTCATGGGCTCCTGTCCATGAGCTCCTGCACGGTCTATCCATGCTTCAGAATCTCTGCTTCATTTTCCCAGCTGGCATCTTCAACTAGATGGCCCTTCCACTTGACCAAATATTCAAAATATTCTTTCTTTCTGGTCTTCTTACCCACTCATTTATCCAGTATCTGTTCCATCTGTGGCTTTTCTGCAACTGGCATCTACTTCTGCCACTGAAATTTTGGTTTTTCATCACTTGTTCCTGCTTCTGCAGCTTTGTATTGATACAAATCTGAGACGTTGAATATCGGAGATATGTCGATCCCATCTGGTAATTTAATCTCATAAGCATTCTCTCCCATTCTCTTCAAGACCTTGCATGGCCCGATTTTCTTCATCTTCAATTTATTGTATGTTCCTCTCGGGAAACTTTATCTTCTCAAGTGCGCCAGAACTAGATCACCAACTTCAAACTGAAGTTGTCTTCTATGCTGATCGGCTCTACGCTTGTATTCTTGGCTTGATTTTAGCAACTGATCCTTCACCTGGATGTGAATTTCTTTCATTGCCTCAGCAAATTCTTCTGCACTAGCGCTCCTAGTAGCAGTCTGTTCTGAATCCCTCAATTCAGAAACTCCTCTTGGTTGTGTGCCATATATAATTTGGAATGGACTCTGGCCTATGCTCCTGTTAACAGAGTCATTGTAAGAAAACTCTGCCTGCAGCAATATACTATCCCACTGGCTGTGGTGCTCTGTCACCAAGCTTCTCAGCAAGTCTCCCAGACTTATGTTCACCACTTCTGTTTGCCCATCCGTCTGAGGATGATAGGCAGAACTAAACATCAGGTTAGTCACCATCTTTTTCCACAAGGTCCTCCAGAAATTCCCTATGAACTTCGTGTCTCTGTCCGAAACAATACTCCTTGGTAAGCTGTGAAGTCGAACGACCTCTTTGAAAAACAGATTTGCGATGTGAGTCGCATCATTGGTTTTCTGGAATGGGATAAAATGTGCCATCTTGGAAAACCTATCCACTACCACAAAGACTGAATCAAATGCTCTTTGCATCCTTGGAAATCCCAATACAAAATCCATGTTAATTTCATCCCATTCAATTTCAGGTATGGGCAATGGTTGATAAAAACCCACATTCTGCTTCCTTCCCTTCGAATGTTGGAAAATTCGACATCTGTCAACAAATATCTTAACATCTGCTCGCATCCCTGGCCAAAATTATGACTCGCTCAGCTTCGTGAATGTCTTATCATGACCGAAGTGTCTGGCCAATCCTCCACTTTGTTTTTCTTTCAGCAGATTCTCCCTCATGGAGCAATTTTGAATACACAATTGATTTCCCTTGAACAACAATCCTTCCTGGATCACGTACTCTATCCACTGGCTTCTGTCTCTGAGATCTGGGTTCTCAGCTGCTTCATACGCTTCCTTAAAATCCTTATCATATGCATACATGTCCCTGAGATCATTATAGCCTAACGTCCTGATTTTGAACTCTTGCAACAGCAAACACTTCCTGCTCAAAGAATCAACCACTTTGTTAGCAGTACCAAAAATATGTTTTATTAAAAAAGTGAAATTTTGCATGTATTCAACCCACTTAACATGCCTCTGATTCAAATTTTCCTGTGGAGTCACAAACTGCAATGCATGGTTATCACTATATAAAACAAATTCCTTTGGAATCAAATAGTGCCTTTATTTTTTTAATGCCTGTATGATGGCATAAAATTCCTTATCATACATGGAGTACTTTTCTTTTGCCTCATTCATCTTCTTGCTGAAATATGCAATCGGTCTGTCCTCCTGACTTAAGACCGCTCCTATGGCAAACCCGCTTGCATCACATTTTACTTGAAATGTCTTATAAAAATATGGCAACAACAGAATTGGTTGTTCTGTAATCTTTTGTTTCAACAAATTGAAACTCTTCTCAGCCTCTTCAGTCCAGTGAAAATATTTATGTCTTTTCTTCACTGTATCCATCATCGCTGCGCTAATTCCACTGAAATTCCTGATGAATTTTCGGTAGAAACTAGCCAAACCATGAAAACTCCTCACCTCAAATACATTCCTTGGTGATGGCCAATTCTTGATCACTTCTACCTTATCCGGATCCATCCTCAACTCATTTGCAGATATAAAAAAACCCAGATAAACGAGTTTTTTCTTCATAAATGAGGACTTCTTTATGTTTACCAATAGCTTCTCCTACTGTAGCTTCTTCATCACAATGGCCAAATGCTTCAGATGCTCAGCCTTTGTTTTGCTGAAAATTAATATGTCATCCATATACACAATGACAAACTTCCCAATGAATTCCCTCAGGACTTCATTCATTAACCTCATAAAGGTACTCGGCGCATTTGTCAAGCCAAACGGCATGACTAGCCATTCATACAGCCCTTCATTGGTTTTGAAGGCCGTCTTCCACTCATCACCTTCTCTCATACGAATCTGATGATATCCACTCTTCAGATCAATCTTTGAAAAAAAAATTCTCCACTTAAGCAATCCATTAAATCATCCATCCGCAGCAATGGAAACCTGTACCTGATGGTTATCTTGTTGATGGCCCTTGAGTCAGTACACATTCTCCACCCTCCATCTTTTTTTGGACTGAGTACCATTGGAACAGCACATGAACTCAAGCTTTCCCTGACCAAACCTTTGTCCAACAACTCCTGGACTTGTCTTTTGACCTCTTCATTCTCCTGCGGTGTCAATCTATATGCGGCTTTGTTTGGAAAACTGGCTCCTGGTATGAGATCAATGTGATGACTTACACTTCTCATCGGTGGAAATGAACGAGGTAGTTCGTCCACTATAATATCAGCAAACTCTTCAAGCAGTCCCTAAACTTCTTCTAGCAAATCATCCACTCTTGTGCTAGTCAGAACAACTCTCGGTTTCTGACCACAAAGAATTGTGGATCCTCCTTCTTCTTAACTTCTGTAAGGAGTTCCTTCCCACTCATGAGAAGTACTATGTTGCTTACTTCCGGCTTCACCTCTTTATCCTCAATTGGATGCAACATATGGGTTCTCCCATTCCTCTCTAGGGTATACGTATTCATCTTCCCATCATGAATTATGTTCCTGTCATATTGCCATGGCCTACCCAGCAACAGATGACAAACATCCATAGGAATAACATCACATAAAATCTTATCTTTATATCCTCGTATCTTAATGTCGACTAAGCACTGTTTAGTGACATTTACTTGATGTCCCTTCTATAGCCATGAAACTTTGTATGGACTCGGGTGATCAATCGTCTCCAGCTCCAGCTTTTCTACCATCTCAGTTGAAACAAGATTATCTGTCCTACTGCTGTCCACAATGACCTTGCATACTCTATCCTTGGTCTTGCAAGTAGTCCTAAAAATATTGTTCCTCTGCGCTGAATTCTCCATCTCCTTCTCTGGCGTCAAAAGGACTTTCCACACCACCAGCAATCTTCCGACTTCAACGTATTTCGCCTCAACATCTTGCCCCTATGCCTCGGCGATGTGAGTCTCTCCAGTTTCTTTCTTTTTCTCTGGACACTCGAATGACCTGTGCCCATTCTTTCCACATGTGAAACATGTAATTACTCCACCTCTTCCTCTTCCTCTACCTCTGGTATGAGGAAACCTATTATTATCAGCATATCCTCATCTCTGCTCAGTATGTTGTTCTCTTTGCTCAGCATATTTCCCTCGCTGTGAACTTCCACCTCTCTCTGTACGAGTCTGAGGTTTCTTCCAGTCGTCATTGGGCTTCTGGGTTCTTTCCTGTGCAACTGCTTTGCCTCTAGGCTGACTTCTGCCTCGGCCTCTTTGACTCTGCTTTTGGCTCAGCTTCTCCTCTGCCTTCAAATCCATTTGATAAGCATCCTCCACCGTTCGGATGGTTTCCATACTCATTTCATCCTGAATTTCATATCTCAGGCCATTCATATACCTGGCCACTTTTTCATCATCGCTCTCCCGATGACATGCCCTGATGTTCAGTTGATAGAATTCCTCTGTATATTCTTAGACTGTCATCATCTTCTATCTTAGGTTCTGCATCCTCCTGAAAAGAGTGATTTGATAATCTCTGGGGATGAACTTTGCCTTCATCTTTGCAATCATTCGATCCCAACTTTTAATTTTCTGCTTGCCCTTGCAGTGTCTATCTGCTTGTAGCTTGTCCCACCATAATGTTGTGTGTCCCTTCAATCTTGCGACAGCATGCCTGACCTTCTTATCCTCTTCGACATCTTCATAGTCAAAATATGTATCCAGAGCTCTAATCCAATCTAGAAGCTCTTCCGCATCTAGATTCCCCTCATAAACTGGAATGTCCATCTTCGTTTTTGCACCCATCTGTGCAATAGCTTTGATTAGACATTCATTGGATACATCCTTGGCTGTAACTTCTTGTTCTTGTTCAGCTTCAACCTCACTTTCGGAATCGCTTAGATTCCCAGCACCAACTATGCGTCTTTGTGCTGTCTCCATATCTTCGAGTCTAGCTCGTAGATCACGTATCTCTCTTTCCATTTTTGGATTCTGCGCTTGCCTACCCCTTCTCCTCGGGTTTCCTCTTTCCTCTAGATTGGGTGACTGTCTATCCCGTCTCCTTGGTGGCATGGTGAATTTCCTTCTTCTCTGCTACAGAAATCAAATAAATTTTCTTGCTCTAATACCACTTGATGACGGCGCACCACCCTCAGGGCACGTTCGCTCACAGGACCTTTTCTCCTTCCTCAGCCCGAAGAACTAAAAAGCTATTCTGATTCCCTATCGGGAATTTTCCACACCCACAGTAACTCTCCAAATTACCTCCCTTAACGAGCGGGAAATCAGCGCTGGCCTCTTTTCTTTGTTATCAGGGTTCCCGTTATCGGGATCTTGACACCTGTAATGTTCTGGCAACTTGGATCACCGATCCCTGATCTCCGATGCGCTCCTCTTTTTCTTTTTCCCTCTCCTGGATAAACCTTTAGTCCATACGACCGACTCTCTATAAGATCTCAGCCTTATATCCCTGCTGTCGGGGTTTTGGACTTCAAAATCCCGATGCGCTTCCAACCTCCATTAGCCCTCCAGGATAAACACTTGATCCATGTGACCTCTCCTTATACAACCGCAGTTATAACTCCCATCGGGGTTTCGAGCATTTCAATGTAGAAATACACACGCCCTCAGGACTCGTGATTTCTCGAATCCCGACGCACCTTTTTTGCGACAGCCATCCTGGCTATAGGTCTTGGCCCATATGACCGTTAACCCATGACCACGGTATTATACCCGTCGGGGTTACGGGGTTTCAAATGCTGCAAAACACTTACCCATGGGATTCTCGATTCTCCATCAGGCTGACAGTTGGCTTCCACTACGGCGCCTCCCTCCTTTCTGACGTGCTGACAGCTGGCTGCACGGTTACTCCTTCCCCCTCGTCGGGGTTTCACGGTTTGCAAAACCAAAGTTCATAAACACTTTGTCACCGGGATCCCCGATATCCTGATGGCCCCAAACACCGATGGATGAATCCTTGTCGGGACTTCGGGGTTTCAAATGTCGAAAAACATTCGACCACGGGATTACCGCTCCTTTGAATCCCGATGGTAACCCTCGTGCAACCTCTGTCAGATCCAATGGCTGACGGGTAACTGATCCACTATCCAATGACGCACGACTCCTGGAGCTTAAACTCCCAACGCGACCGTAACCTCCTTTTCTCCTTTGGTAGATCCAACGGCTAATGGGTTTTGTCAATCTCCTCTACAAGATCCTAACCATCCACCTCCCTCTTGGATATCTTCTACGAATGAACCCAATATTTCTCTATGAAAACTGGTCCTTCTGCACGTAACTTTGCAGCTCCTATTCAACCACTCTATGCACAGACTCTCTGTGCTTCTTCTCGACGGACTTGAAAGCCTTATCCCTCCTGATCTTTCTCACACTTTCAACCTCACATAGGTTCTTTGCACGCACTCCTTGCGGTAGTTCTCAAACACCTCCAAGTGTTGAGTTCTTTTGACTCTGCACACACCTGCAGTAGCAGTCCTTCAATACTTCGCTTAGATTCATGACTGAGACTCTCATTAGCCTGCACACTCCTTGCACGACTCATATAGCAAATTTCACTCCTACGTGAATGAGAAAAAGAGTTAACTATCTAAGCCTTCTGTCAACGCACTCCTTGCGGACGACTTCAACTGCACTCCTTACAGGAATCCTTGCTCAGATAGAGAAACAATTGAAACTCATTCCTTCTTCCTTCAGACTTCAACTCAAACCATGAAATCACATAAACAACATATAAAAGAAAATGTATACCAAGAAGCAAACATTCAAGAGAATAACATCAATACACAGAGGAAAACACAAAACCATGAATTCCAATCAATCTTTCTCTATTAATCCAAATATCAATACATCGGTGTTTCTACACAACTCTCTACTCCTCTTCTATGCTCTAATGCTTCTAACTATTCCTAAATTATTTTACGATACACAATGAGGGTGTCTATATCTGTTTTCCCTCTTTCTTCTAAAACTGTCTAATCTATGAATTCAAGTCTATCTACCTACATTAACTACTATAAATGCCTCCATCTACTTCAGATGAAAGAGGGGTGCTCAAGGTATGATTACATTTTTCCAAGGCGCCTTCATTAAATGATCTCATTTATATTTGGCGCATCAACTGCAAGGGAAATTTCAAAAATTTGCGCTAGACATCTTCCAGCTGTCTTCCGCTTCCGTGTTGGCTCGCTTGATGTGAGGGATGCTCCTGCATGATACTCCCTCTCTTGAAAACTTTCATGGGCTCATGTCCATGAGCTCCTACATGGTCTGTCCATGATTCAGAATCTCTGCTTCATTTTCCCAGCTGGCATCTTCAACTGAATGGCCCTTCCACTTGACCAAATATTCAAAATATTCTTTCTTTTTGGTCTTCTTACCCACTCGTTTATCCAGTATCTATTCCATCTGTGGCTTTTCTGCAACTAGCATCTGCTTCTGCCACTGAACTTCTGGTTGTTCATCACTTGTTCCTACTTCTCTATCTTTGTATGGATACAAATCTGAGACGTTGAATATCGTAGATATGCCGATCCCATCCGGTAATTTAATCTCATAAGCATTCTCTCCCATTCTCTTCAAGACCTTGTATGGCCCAATTTTCTTCATCTTCAATTTATTGTATGTTCCTCTCGGGGACCTTTCTCTTCTCAAGTGCACCAGAACTATATCACCAACCTCAAACTGAAGTTGTCTTCTATGTTGATCGGCTCTGCGCTTGTATTCTTGGCTTGATTTCAGCAACCGCTCCTTCACTTGGCTGTGAAGTTCTTTCATTGCCTCAGCAAATTCTTTTGCACTAGCGCTCCTAGTAGCAGTCTTTGTTGAATCCCTCAATTCAGAAACTCCTCTTGGTTGTGTGCCATATATAATCTAGAATGGACTCTGGCATGTTCTCCTATTAACAGAGTCATTGTAAGCAAACTCTGTCTGTGGCAATATACTATCCCACTTGCTGTGGTTCTCTATCACCAAGCTTCTCAGCAAGTCTCCCAGACTTTTGTTCACCACTTCTATTTTCCCATTCGTCTGAGGATGATAGGTAGAACTAAACATCAGGTTAGTCCCCATATTTTTCCACAAGGCCCTCCAGAAATGCCCTATGAACTTCGTGTCTCTGTCTGAAACAATACTCCTTGGTAAGCCGTGAAGTTGAACGACCTCTTTGAAAAATAGATTTGCGATGTGAGTCGCATCATTGGTTTCCTGGCATGGGATAAAATGTGTCATCTTGGAAAACCTATCCACTACCACAAATACTGAATCAAATCCTCTTTGCGTCCTTGGCAATCCCAATACAAAATCCATGCTAATTTCATCCCATGGCTATTCAGGTACGGGCAATGGTTGATAAAAACCCGCATTCTGCTTCCTTCCCTTCGAATGTTGGCAATTTTGACATCTGTCAACAAATCTGTTGACATCTTCTCGCATCCCTAGCCAAAAGTATGACTCGCTCAGCTTCGTGAATGTCTTATCATGACCGAAGTGTCCGGCCAATCCTCCACTGTGTTTTTCTTTCAGCAGATTCTCTCTCATGGAGCATTTTGGAATACACAATTGATTGCCCTTGAACAACAATCCTTCTTGTATCACGTACTCTATCCATTGGCTTCTGTCTCTAAGAAATGGGTTCTCAGCTGCTTCATACGCTTCCTTAAAATCCTGATCATATGCATGCATGTCCCTGAGATCATCAAAGCCTAACGTCCTGACTTTGAACTCCTGCAACAGCAAACACTTCTTGCTCAAAGCATCAGCCACTTTGTTAGCAGTACCAGAAATATGTTTTATTACAAAAGTGAAATTTTGCATGTATTCAACCCACTTAACATGCCTCTGATTCAACTTTTCCTATTGAGTCACAAACTGCAATGCGTGGTTATCACTATATAAAACAAATTCCTTTGGAATCAAATAGTGCCTCCATTTTTTTAATGCCTGTATGATGGCATAAAATTCCTTATAATACGTGGAGTACTTTTCGTTTGCCTCATTTAGCTTCTCGCTGAAATATGCAATCGGTCTGTTCTCCTGACTTAAGACTGCTCCTATGGCAAACCCGCTTGCATCACATTTTACCTGAAATGTCTTATGAAAATCTGGCAACACTAGAATTGGTTGTTCAATAATCTTTTGTTTCAACAAATTGAAACTCTTCTCAGCCTCTTCAGTCGAGTGAAAAGATTTATGTCTTTTCTTCACTGTATCCATCATCGCTGCGCTAATTCCACTGAAATTCCTGATGAATTTTTGGTAGAAACTAGCCAAACCATGAAAACTCCTCACCTCAAATACATTCCTTGGTGATGGACAGTTCCTGATCACTTCTATCATATCTGGATCCATCCTCAACTCATTTGCGGATATAACAAAACCCAAATAAATGAGTTATGTCTTCATAAATGAAGACTTCTTTATGTTTATCAACAGCTTCTCCTGTTGTAGCTTCTTCATCACAATGGCCAAATGCTTCAGATGCTCAGCTTTTGTTTTGCTGAAAATTAATATGTCATCCAGATACACAATGACAAACTTCCCGATGAATTCCCTCAGGACTTCATTCATTAACCTCATAAAGGTACTTGGCACATTTGTAAGGCCAAATGGCATGACTAGCCATTCATACAGCCCTTCATTGGTTTTGAAGGCCGTCTTCCACTCATCACCTTCTCTCATACGAATATGATGATATCCACTCTTTAGATCAATATTTGAAAAAAAAAATTCTCCACTTAAGCAATCCATTAAATCATCCATCTTCGGCAATGGAAACCTGTACCTAATGGTTATCTTGTTGATGGCCCTTGAGTCGGTACACATTCTCCACCCTCCATCTTTTTTTGGACTGAGTACCATTGGAACAGCACATGGACTCAAGCTTTCCCTGACCAAACCTTTGTCCAACAACTCCTGGACTTGTCTTTTGACCTCTTCATTCTCCTGCGGCGTCAATCTGTATGCGGATTTGTTTGGAAAACCGGCTTCTGGTATGAGATCAATGTGATGACTTACACTTCTCATCGGTGGCAATGAACGAGGTATTTCATCCACTATAATATCAGAGAACTCTTCAAGCAGTCCATGAACTTCTTCTGGAAAATCATCCACTCTTGTGCTAGTCAGAACAATTCTCGGTTTTCTAACCACAAAGAATTGTGGATCCTCCTTCTTCTTAACTTCAGTAAGGAGTTCCTTCCCACTCATGAGAAGGACTGTGTTTCTTACCTCCGGATTCACCTATTTATCCTCAATTGGATGCAACATATGGGTTCTCCCATTCCTCTCTAGGGTATACGTATTCATCTTCCCATCATGAATTACATTCCTGTCATATTGCCATGGCCTACCCAGCAACAGATGACAAACATCCATAGGAATAACATCACATAAAATATTATCTTTATATCCTCCTATCTTAATGTCAACTAAGCATTGTTTAGTGACATTTGCCTGATGTCCCTTCTGTAGCCATGAAACTTTGTATGGACTCGGGTGATCAGTCGTCTCCAGCTCCAGATTTTCTACCATCTCAGTTGAAATGAGATTATCCATGCTACCGCTGTCCACAATGACCTTGCATACTCTATCCTTGGTATTGCAAGTAGTCCTAAAAAGATTTTTCCTCTGTGTTGAATTCTCCATCTCCTTCTCTGGCGTCAAAAGGACTTTCCGCATCACCAACGATTTTTCGCCTTCAACGTATTCTGCCTCAACATCTCGCCCCTATGCCTCGGCAATGTGAGTCTCTCCAGTTTCTTTCTTTTTCTCTAGACACTCGAACGACCTGTGACCATTCTTTCCACATGTGAAGCATGTAATTACTCCACCTCTTCCTCTTCCTCTACCTCTGGTATGAGGAAATCTAATATTATCAACATATCCTCCTCTCTGCTCAGTATGTTGTTCTCTTTTATCAACATATCTCCCTCGCTGTGAACTTCCACCTCTCTCTGTATGAGTTTGAGGTTTCTTCCAGTCATCCTTGGGCTTCTGGGTTCTTTCCTATGCAACTTCTTTGCCTCTAGGCTGACTTCTGCCTCAACCTCTTTGACTCTGCTTTTGGCTCATCTTCTCCTCTACCTTCAAAGCCATTTGATAAGCATCCTCCACCGTTCGGATGGTTGCCATACTCATTTCATCCTGAATTTCATATCTCAGGCAATTCATATACCTGGCCACTTTTTCATCATCGCTCTCTCGATGACATGCCCTGATGTTCAGTCAATAGAATTCCTCTGTATATTCTTTTACCGTCATCAGCTTCTGTCTCAGGTTCTGCATCCTCCTGAATAGAGTGATTTGATAATCTCTAGGGATGAACTTTGCCTTCATCTTTGCAATCATTCGATCCCAACTTTTAATTTCCTGCTTGCCCTTGCAACGTCTATCTGCTTGTAGCTCGTCCCACCATAATGTTGTGTGTCCCTTCAATCTCGTGACAGCATGCCTGACCTTCTTATCCTCTTCAACATCTTCATAGTCGAAATATGTATCCAGAGCTCTAATCCAATCTAGAAGCTCTTCCGCATCCAGATTCCCCTCATAAACTGGAATGTCCATCTTTGTTTTTGCACCCATCTGTGCAATATCTTTGATTAGACATTCATTGGCTGCATCCTCGGCTGCAACTTCTTCTTCTTGTTCAGCTTCAACCTCACTTTTGGAATCGTTTATATTCCCAGCACTGACTGTGCGTCTTTGTGTTGTCTCCATATCTTCGAGTCTAGCTCGTAGATCACGTATCTCTCTTTCCATTTCTGGATTCTGCGCTTGCCTACCCCTTCTCCTTGGGTTTTCTCTTTCCTCTGGATCGGGTGACTGTCTATCGCGTCTCCTTGGCGGCATGGTGAATTTCCTTCTTCTCTGCTACAGAAAGAAAATAAATTTTCTTGCTCTAATACCACTTGACGTCGGTGTGCCACCCTCAGGGTACGTCCGCTCACAGGACCTTTTCTCCTTCCTCAACCCGAAGAACTGAAAATCTCTTCTGATTCCCTATCAGGAATTTTCCACACCCACAACAACTCTCCAAATGACCTCCCTTAACGAGTGGGAAATCAACGTTGGCCTCTTTTCTTTGTTATCATGGTTCTCGTTATCGGGATCTTGACACCTATGATGTTCTGGAAACTTGGATCACCGATCCCCGATCTCTGATGCACTCCTCTATTTCTTTTTCCCTCTCCTGGCTAAACCTTTAGTCCATACGACTGGCTCTCTATAAGATCTCATCCTTATATCCCTACTGTCGAGGTTTTGGACTTCGAAATCCCGATGTGCTTCCAACCTCCATTAGCCCTCCAGGCTAAATGCTTGATCCACGTGACCTCTCCTTATACTACCGGAGCTATAACTCCCATCGGGGTTTCGAGCATTCCAATGTCGAAATACACAAGCCCTCAGGACTCGCGATTTCTCAAATCCATACGCACCTTTTTCGCGATAGCCCTCCTGGCTATAGGTCCTGGCCCATATGACCGTTAACCCGTGACAACGGTCTTATCCCCATTAGGGCTACGGGGTTTCAAATGCTGCAAAACACTTACCTGTGGGATTCTCGATTCTCCGTCAGGATGACAGCTTACTTCCACTACGGCACCTCCCTCCTTTCTGACGTGCTGACAACTGGCTGCACGGTTACTCCTTCCCCCTCGTTGGGGTTTCATGGTTCATGAAACCAAAGTGCATAAACACTTTGTCACCAGGATCCCCGATATCCTGATGACCCCAAACACCAATGGATGACTCCTTGTCGGGACTTCGGGGTTTCAAATGTCGAAAAACATTCGACCACAGGATTACCACTCCTTCGAATCTCGATGGTAACCCTCGTGCAACTTCTGTCAGATCCAACGACTGACGGGTAACTGATCCATGATCCAACGGTGCACGACTCCTGGAGCTTAAACTCCCAACGCGACCATAACCTCCTTTGATCCTTTGGTAGATCCAACAGCTGACGGGTTTTCTCAATATCCTCTGCAAGATCCTAACCATCCACCTCCCTCTTGGATATCTTATACGAATGAACCCAATATTTCTCTATGAAAACGGGTCCTTCTGCATGTAACTTTGCAGTGCCTCTTCAACCACTCTATGCATAGACTCTCTGTGATTCTTCTCGATGGACTTGAAATCCTTATCCCTCCTGAGATTTCTCACACTTTCAACCTCACAGAGGTTCTTTTCACGCACTCCTTGCGGCAGTTCTCAAACACCTCCAAGTGTTGAGTTCTTTTGACTCTACGCACACCTGCAGCAGCAATCTTTCAATACTTTGCTCAGATTCACGACTAAGACTCTCCTTAGCCTGAGCACTCCTTGCATGGCTCGTATAGCCAATTTCACTCCTGAGTGAATGAGAACAAGAGTTAACTATCTGAGCCTTCTGTCAACGCACTTCTTGTGGACGACTTCAATTGCACTCCTTACGGGAATCCTTGCTCAGATAGAGAAACAATTGAAACTCATTCCTTCTTCCTTCAGACTTCAACTCAAACCATGAAATCACATACACAGCATATAAAAGAAAATGTATACTAGGAAGCAAACATTCAAGAGCATAACATCAATACACAGAGGACAATACAAAACCAGGAATTCCAATCAATCTTTCTCTATTAATCCAAATATCAATACATGGGTGTTTCTACACAATTCTCTGCTCCTCTTCTATGCTCTAATGCTTCTAACTATTCTTGAATTATTTTACAATACACAATGAGGATGTCTTTATCTGTTTTCCCTCTCTCTTCTAAAACTGTCTAATCTATGAATTCAAGTCTATCTACCTACATTAACTACTATAAATGCCTCCATCTACTTCAGACGAGAGTGGGGCACTCAAGGTCTGATTACATTTTTCCAAGGCACCTTCATTAAATGATCTCATTTATATTTGGCGCATAAAATTCAAGGGAAATTTCAAAAACTTGTGTTGGACGTCTTCCAGCTGTCTTCCGCGTTGGCTCGCTTGATGTGAGGGATGCTCCTGCATCATCAACTCATCAGTGGGTCACCCCCGAGCTGGGACTAAGATCCACCCCAAGGCAAGGAATCCTAGGCTAGGCTAAGGTTACAGGGAAAACATACAGTCACAAGGAAGGAATTCTCTCCCAGGAACCACTCATACTCACTGCCCACAGACTCTCCTTCCCCACATGCCTGTTCCACCCCAGGAATATACACCTTCTCTGTCACCTAGAAATTCCTTCGGCTACTAACCTCCCTTGCTTTGGGTTTCAGTAACAGACTAGACCAAAAGTCTCCGAGCTCTATGGCAGCTATAGGGTTCCTTCCAGAAGTTCTCTCCTTCCTCTGTGCACTCTCTCACCTGGAGAGAGTTTCTCACAAGTCAAGAAACTTGTTCTTCCAACTTCAAGAATGTCTCTCATCTGGAGAGAGTATTGCATAAACTTTCCAACAAGCTACATGCAGTCCAGTACTACGTGGCCACAACATCCAATGGGGAAAACTAACACGGGCTTTCCAAACAGGTTCTGCAATGACAGGAGGGTCTCACAGTTAGGGATTTAGGACAGAGACTCCACACACAGGCTCGATCTGCTCAGACTAAGGATGCATCGGTTTTACAGAAATCAACATAGGATATCCCAAGATCAACACACAGACTTCTAGTTCAGAGGGTGTATGGGGTATCTCTTGCAGAGGTCGAATCGGCTCATGCTCAGGCAATCGAGGGTCGAAATGGTGGAGGAACCCCTCTCACGACTCATCTTGGTCATTTATTCGCATGCACCAAGGTTGAAACTTGTCACCCTTGGAACTGCATGTCTTCCATCAACATGCATCCCCTTTGCACATTTTCCCCTTGCCAGGAACTTAGGATTAAAAAACATAAAATGCACATGTTCTTTGGAATAATAATAAAATATTATTCCCAAGGCTTAAGCCCCTAGGCTCAACACTTAGCCCCTTTTCCCACCTTCCAGCCCCTAATTCCTTGCCCACTCTATGGAAGCTCAGTCCCCCATCACTCATTTATCGTGGTCGGTCTGCATGCGGGGGTGTTTATATTTTATTAATGTGTTGCATACATACAGGTACAAAATCAGGCCCTTGGCCTCCAACCCTTAGGCTCTCTGGCCTAGCAATCACATAATCCCATCAGCTTATACAAACTTGGCTCACTAGCCTATAACACATATTTACAATTCATTTCATACATCAAACTTACAAAGGGCTCGATCTTGGGGACACTACAACATGGATTACCAAGTTTTGGATGCAAGATGCACACTCGGAACACGGGGAAGGACAGTTTGATAAATGGTAGCGGGGAACCCGCGGGCATAAAATTGGTGAAGGAAACCAAAGGGGTCAATTCGACTAGTAGTGCATATTTCATAATCCATGTGGAAGACCAATTGTGTGGTGACCAGATCAGTATGTGTAGAAATGAGCCAAAACTACATATGTACCTTTGCAAAGTACGGATATCGCATTCCATACTTGGCCACTTTCTGGATCGTGTGTTCTCGGGATTTTGGGATCAAAAGGTAGGTCCCTATTGTTCTGTTTCCTACAAATAGCACATAGACTTCCGTGATATACAAATTGACAAGCGGACTTGTGGGGTGGATGATATTGTATAGAGTATGTACACATTTTGGATCGCGGTTTCTCCTCCTGGCGGGGTAAAAAATGGGCCTCTATTGTTTCGTGCCTTACAAATAGCATCCACATCTCCGTGATATACAAATTGAGAAGCGGATTTGTGGGCTGGTTGGCTCAACATTCTACTTTTACTGATTTTTTGCGATATACAAATTCACACAAACTTCAGGGCTGGTGGGTTCCCAGAATAGAGTAATGCATACCAAATATGCATATATTCCTTATTCCATACTTAGCCATTTAGTTGGATCGCGGACTCATGGGATGGTCGGCTATAAACTGGACGTCTGATGTTCCCTATCCTGCAAATAGCACCCATAGTTGGCCGATATACAAATTGACAAGCAGGCCTACAGGATGCCTGCCTAATATTATAGCTAACATTATTTCCAAGAACTAAATTATTAATAATGATTATTGATATTTTACAATTTAATTAAAAAAAATTAGCAAATGACTCGCAATCTTCCAGTACGGGTCCAATTGCAGATGCATATTTCATAATCCATGTGCAACATCAACTATGTGGTGACCAGACCAGTATGTGTAGAAACCAGGGAAAACAAAATATGTACCTTTATAAAGTATGGACATGACATTTTATAGACCGTGTACGGATATCGCATTCCATACTTGGCCACTTTCTAGATCGCGTGTTCTCGTGCCGGCGGGCTCAAAAAATAGGTCTATTATTTCGTGTCCTACAAATAGCACATATACTTTCGCGATATACAAATTGAGAAGCAGTCTTGTGGGGTGGATGATATTTTATAGAGTATGCACACTTTTTGGATTGCAGGTTCTCATCCTGGCGGGGTAAAAAACAGGCCTCTATTGTTCTATTCCTTACTAATAACATCTAGAACTCTGCGATATAGAAATTGAGAAGCGTATTTACGGGTTGGCACAGACAAATTCCAGGGTTGGCGGGTTCCCAGAAATGACTAATACATACCAAATATGCATAGATCCCTTATTCCATACTTAGCAACTTAGTTGGATCGCAGACTTGTGGGGTTGGCAGGCTGTAAATTGGGCTTCTAATTATCCGTGTCTTGCAAATAACGCCCATAGCTGGGCGATATACAAATTGACAAGGGAACTTGAGGGCTTGCTGGCACAACATTGCATTTATGTTGAACGGCGGACCTGCAAGCTGGGAGGCTCTAGGCGCAAAACAAGAAAATAAAAAAACACAGTTGCAAACAAGTTTGAGAAATACAGACAGAGTAAATGAAAAACTATTTAGTATGGAACATAGGCAGAAAAGAATGCACCTTTGCACGGATTCCTCTACATATCTGGTTAGGAGTTCTTTTCAGCATGTAGTTTTCTTGTTTGTTTCTATGAACAAAAGCACAAATCAAAAGGGATATGAACATAAGTTAACATGGAAAGAAAAATCCAAGCACTATGTACATATACTAAAAAAAATAGAATAAGATGAAGAGAGTAACAAACAACTTTTAGAAGGATGTACTTTTTTCTTTTTTTTTTGGCATAATGTATATCGAACAGTATGTGCAAAAAATAGGGAAAACTAAGAAGTTGGATATGTACATACATGAATTGTGTGGTGACCAGATCAATATGTGTAGAAACCAGGGAAAGCTAAATATGTACCTTTATAAAGTATGGACATGAGATTTTATAGACCATGTACGAATATTGCATTCCATACTTGGCCACTTTCTGGATCGTGGGTTCTCAGTATGGCGGGCTCAAAAAATAGGTCTATTGTTATGTGTCCTACAAATAGCACACATACTTCCACGATATACAAATTGAGAAGTGGTCTTGCAAGGTGGCTGAGATTTTATAGAGTATGTACACATTTTGGATCACGGGTTCTCAGCCTGACGAGGTAAAAAATGGGCCTCTATTGTTTTGTGCCTTGCAAATAGCATCCAGAACTATGTGATATAGAAATTGAGAAGCGTATTTGTGGGCTGGCACATAGACTCCATGGCTGGTGGGTTCCCAGAAATGACTAATACATACCAAATATGCAAAGATCCCTTATTCCATACTTAGCCACTTAGTTGGATCGCGGACTTGTGGGCTGGAGGGCTGTAAATTGGGCTTGTAATTATCTGTGTCCTGCAAATAACACCCATAGTTTTGCGATATACAAATTGACAAGCTGTTAGCATCTAATTCACGTTTTTCTACTATCTTATAAGCTGCCTACACCAGCGTTTTGCAAACCTTAATTTTCGTCGCAATTCTCAAATAAAATGACACTTTTATTTTTTGCACTATTTGCACACTTACCTTCGTTCTTGTTTTCAAGATTGCAAGCGTGAAAACTTGGTTTTCGAAGTCGCATTAAAATCGTCACCGAATTTTCATTATCATGCTTGTCAATATTCCCATTGCATTTACATTTTACTTATCATTATACAGTTGGCAAGACCTTTTGATCTGTACTCATTTGACATTCTTTGATTGATTATGTAATTTTGTTTCATGAGTGATTGAGTTTGTGGTGCATTGGTGATTGGATTTACATGTTATTTGATCGATTCACTTGGCACATTGGTTACATAAAAAAAATCATTGGTGTTATGGCTAAACCCTTGCTATGAATCGTTCTATACAACACATGTCACATAGTCAAACCTTTGGTATTGGTTTCGATTCCTTTGTTTGGTTTTGAAGCTATAACTATTGCTCACATGAATGTTTAATCCACTTACCATTGATTTCATTGGTCGGGCGAATGGCATAATTGTTAACCTATAAAATAGTGGGTTGAATAGCTATTTACGCTAGCAGTTGTACTGTAGATATGACTGTCATGCATGTATGAACTAGCTCCACCACCTTCACACGATATGTCATTAATGTTTACCCCTATCCCTATTTCACCCTTGCTAGTTTCGGGTAAGCCTGTGAGCATTCTGCCCCTGCCTGTGCTGTGATTCAAACCCTGCCTCGTTCACATCGCTCACCGTCTGCTCCTGTCTATGGCACCGGTGGTGCAAATAGAGCCGAACGGTAGTCAAACTCTGCTACTGTTTGATAACGCCCATAAGGATTTAGAGGATAGCGGTTGGCTCACATTTGTACAGAGGTTCGAGGGCTTCAACCTCACTGTTGCACAACAATTCGCCCTTACCTTTGATGGGTGTAAGGCTAAAGTAGGTGACATTCAGCTTGAGCTGAATGAAGAGTTCATAAGCTCTACCATAGGATTGGTAGCCACAGGCCAACAATGGTTTAAAAACTATAAAGTCGATGAGGTGCCATGGCCTTTGTTATTCGTATCACAAAAGGTTACATCCTGTAACAAAGGTATGCCTATTTCCACGCTTAAACCCAGGTGGCGTGATCTTTTGATAATGGTTAAACAATTTGTGACCTGTGAAGGTCCGTATGGATTAGTTTTTCTTTATCACCTTCGACTGTTAATGAATTTCATGGGCTATCCATTGAACATGCCATTTTACTTCCAGCGTAGTCTTTACAAAATGGCTAAGAGGTTCAAATGCGAGAAGGCTGATAGCAGATTGTTTCACCATGGCTTGATTAGACTTATCGTCGTTCATCATTTGAACCTCCACGACGATAAATGGCAAGTTTTTCTGTCTAGAAATGGATTTGTTGATTCAGAGTCTGTCCAAATCGACAAGTTTGTGGTCAGTGAGACTAACATCGGGCCACCCGTGCCTTTTCATGCCCTTCTACCCTCTCCCAAACCCTCGCTCTTTCCTGATATCGACCTACCCGACATTATAACAGACAAGGTTGAGCCTTTAAAAAATATTGTGAGCAAGAAAGTCAAGGGTAACCCTACTATCGATAGCAAAGGTAAAAAGAATGCTCGATTGATATCGAGACTAGCCTAGAATAAACCTAAGCCTAGGCTTGACCAAAGGCCCATAGTCCTCAGTGAAGACTCAAACTCTGATATCGACCGATTCCTATCTAGTGAGTACCCTTACTCCCATGGTCTGTGCTCCGAGCCACCCTATGACTTTGTTTCTAATCTACCCCCTTGCCTAAAGAACAATCCTAGCTACCCAGGAATCAAGCTACCTAATGAAACCCTCGGTGATCTGAACAAACCCTCAACTGTCGTTTCGAAGCCCGAGCAGACAGGGTGTGTCCAATGTAATGTGTGGCTTGAGCGCTACTATACCGACGTTCCCTTATTACAATCGAAGATCAAATCTTTAGAGAACCAAGTTACAGTGTTGTCGAGAGAAAGGGATAGGCTTCAAGCTAATGACAAGAAGTAGAAAACCACTAGTTCGATCGTTTTTAGGAATGTTGAATCAGCGACAGCCTTTGTCAATTCAAAACTATCATGACCAAGTTGTCTACTGATTATCCAGTTATGAATTTCAATATCAATTTCATTCTATGAATTGCTTGAATTAATATAATGAATCGAGTTTTGGTTTTTGATTAGCTCTGTTCATTATTCAAAATGACTCTTTCATAGTTTGATTATCAAAAATGGTTATGTTGTGGATCCTATATAGTAGATTCATTTTGCTAAAATTAAATGTACATATGATTTGGTTATGCGATTTGTTGTGCCTATTTTAGTACAAGAAATTCATTGATTTTGATTCGGTTTGGTTTGTTTGTGAATCAATTCTGTTTGATAGTTGATTTGGTATGATTTTAATTAGTTTCGTTTGCCCCTAATAAACTCAAAACGACTCTGTTCTGTATTGAATTAGTATTCTCAATTGGATTTTAATTATATTTGACCCCTGCTAAAGATCTACTTGCTATAATCATGGACTTGTGTTGATTCATAATGGGTGTAACAAACACAAACTGTTTCGATTCGTTTTGGTTTGATTGATGCATGATTGCCTGTTTTGAGTTAGATTGATATCGAAAGTAGATTTGATATTGCGCTATTGGTTTTGATTTTCAAAAACGATTTTGTCTCTGTTGAATTCGTATGAGAAAACTAGGCTAATAATTCATTTTTGAAATTGATTCAAGTAATGATTTCGTTGAATATCAATCAATTTTGTCTGCCCCCAATTGGCAATAACAAACGTTGGACGAGTCCCACAGATCCTGTTATGAACTGATTAATTCCATTATGATTTCGTTTGTGATAATTTACATAGCAGTTTTGATTTGATTTGCTAATAGCATGGATCGTATGTTTATGTTTAATATAGTG
The DNA here is from genome assembly GCA_010110895.2 of Picea sitchensis. Classification (NCBI taxonomy): domain Eukaryota; kingdom Viridiplantae; phylum Streptophyta; class Pinopsida; order Pinales; family Pinaceae; genus Picea; species Picea sitchensis. The sequence goes on along the minus strand of SNQJ01S0009957.1, from coordinate 168,351 downwards.
TTATCAATTTGAGAAAACGATCCTGTTGATTTCGTTTGGATTCGAAGTGATTTTGTTAATGGTTGGAGCAACATAAACTGTTGGTTTTGATTTCAATTGGTCCATGAAATGATTTCATTGATGTTGAGTTATCCAATACGATTCTATATACCCAAATTGGTGATAACGAATTAAACAGAGTGTATCCGTCTCTGTTATCATTTGGTTGAATATGATTTAGTTTGTTCAAGTTGCATACAAGTGTCGATTTGAATGATGTTTTTAGCAATCAAATATTTTTAAATAGTTTGATTATGTTTTTTAAGATTCGAATAGATTTTTAATACGATTCTGTGTTTGATTTAGACCAGCTACAGAATCGCAAGATTCTGTAGCTAGTCTTTAGAATTAGATTTTTATCAATTTTATCAACAAAATATCCTCTTAACTTGTCCATTTTTGTCCTCTTTCAGGTACATTCAAATTGCAATAATCAATTGGGCATGCTGTGGCGGTCTAGGAGATATTTTTGTGATATAGTTTTTATTTTAGGTTGTTAGTTTAGTCAGACTTGGGATATTTTCCCAGAATTGTGTAAACAGTTTTGATAACTTCCACAGGGATGTTTTACCCTGTGGGAGGTCTTTAAATACTTTTCATTTTTGTAATAAATTCATCATCATCCTCAGTATGGGAGAACCAGACTATGGATTTATGATTCAGACTGAGACGAAAGTTGATGTCTTGTAACAGCTTTCGCTTTCAATATATCAAACTTTTGTTTCAAGTTTTTGCATATCAGTTGGCAATTAATTATCGACTACTATAGCTATCATAATTCTTTGTATGCTGATATTATTTGATTTATATGTCGTCTGTATCTGATCTCTCCTATTTTTAAAGTACAACAATTACTTTGTTTCAGTTAATGAATCACAGATTTATCTTCTTCATTAATTGAATAATCTTGTATAGATCTTTGCATACAGATTTATCTAACTGTGAAGATTTGTAAATCATAATATTGTTGTAATCTTTATGTTTTGTTTGTCTTGTAACTACATCTGAAGAGCACAGCAGCTTCCCGTTTTCGAGAAGATCGTGGAGAATCTGGTGCAGGTTTCTTCCCAGCAAACGGCTGAATTGATCATCATACACAGGACAAAATTGGAGTGTTACTTCAGGTCAGTTTGTCATTTAGTATTTAATAGTTAATTAGTTAGTATAATATAAGTAGCTTAGATAAATATATTAGTTTAGGTACATAGTTAGAATTATTGTTTTGATTGTTTAGCTTAGATAGTTTTTCAGTTTATTTCTTTTTCATAAAATCATAAAAATCAAAAAACAATAGCTCTCGCTGTCTTAGGACAGATTACAAATGAGTTTTGCAGGTTTTCATTCAAATCTGTAAATTGTAAATATTGTACATTTGTGATTAAGATTTATTTCTGTTAGTAGTTAGATGTTTAAATTCGTAGATTTATTATAGTATTAGATAGTAGATTGTATATATATAATAGGTTAGATTTGTTTAATAATTTGTTTTAATTATTATTTTTCATTTAGATTTGTTAATTTAGAGTAGTTTTCTTTTTTTGGTTTTCTTAGGAATTAGATCGGCTAACGGAGCCGCTAAACCTGTCAGGGTGGGTTATCCCAAACAACTTGGGTTATTTAGACAACCCCGGACTGGATCCACTCTTCTAGTTGATGGACGGTCAATTTCGCCCATCAACAAATGGCGCTAGAAGGAGGGCTTGAAATTGATTAATGGCACGAGGTGGTCGTAAGACTCCTCCACCACCTAATCACTCACCTATAGTGAAAGGAAGTCATTCGAAGGATAACATTCCCCCTCAAACAACAACCACATCAACCGACGATCCCCGGTTCATGGTTGAACCGGTAACCCCAAATCCTACAGGTGGTGACATACAAAAGATTGTCCGTTAGTCTCTCATAAGAAATCATAGTGCCTTAGCCCGTTTGAGGCAACCAAATAGACCTTTAGACCAACCTTTAGACTTCTTTGATATCAGAGAACAACTCAAAGGCACTAATCTCACTGTGAACCCTACAGATCCAACCCTTAATCCTGCTGCAGGAGGATCTGGAGTACCTCCCTCACCACCTCCATCATCTCCTTCTTCTTCTGGAGGAGATTCTTCTGATGAAGGCAGTTCCCCTTCTCATCCTTCCACACCCACTACACCAATGGCCAACCAGAACAATCCTGCTAGACCTTGGCTCGATCAGGATGCCTTAGTTGTACCTGGAGCTCAGCATCCCTTGCCTAAACATCCGGAGAAATGGCTCCCCAAGTTTGACCCCGAATCAAAACAAATCGTTGAAGATCACATTAAAAAGTTTATGTTAGCCATAAGACTCCGCAATGTCGAGCATGAAGACATAGTCTGTAGGTTGTTCCCCTATACTTTCGAGGGCAATGCATCTACATGGTACTTTTCCCAACAACCCCATACCATCGTGTCTTGGGAAAAGTTTGAGTCATGCTTTTTGGAAAAGTTTGGAGATGGTAAGCCTCCAAAAGTCCTAGTCATGGATCTTTCTAATTTAAGAATGAACCCTAAAGAGAAAGTTAAAGACTTCAATCAAAGATTCTTAACACTTAAAAATCGAATCCCTGTAGATTCCATGCCCACCGAGAATCTCATAATAGCATACTACACTAAAGCTTTGCATCAAAGTATAGCTATTTGGGTTAAACGATCTAAGAAAGCCACGTTGTTAGAAGCCTTCAAAGAGGCCAGCCAGATTGAAAAAGACATACTTAGTCTTAAAGACTCCACTAGCAACAAAGTAGAGACCGGTTCTTCTTCCAAAAAGAAGATCGAAATCCTCCCCAGACCTACTCAAAGTAAAGCACAACCTGAAAGCTCAGATTTAGAAAACTTAACTAAAGTTTGTTGCTTTCAATATAAATTCTATTCCTAGATTGAATAACTCTGAAGCAGATCTATTACCTAACGTAGCTTCTAAACTCTTTCCTGCAGAAGGCTTGTCCCCGAATGCATTCTCCGTCAAGCTGCTATTTAGGCCATCCGTTCCTGACAATATCATGAATTGGAGAGTCTTTGACGACGACCAACAGATTATTAACTTTCTGCATATGGAAGAATCTTTTCAAGGCACGGTGATAGACGAACAAATGCACGACGACAATTTGCGCGATTTCACGGTAATACCAGATCCGAGAACTCTTGAATCTTCATCGAACATGGTAAACTCGATTCCTAAATCTGTAGTTAGATTAGAGAAGTTCTATGATCTTCAAATAAATTTAAAAAGTCAGTCAATTGTAAAACCAATAGTTCCTCATTATCATATGAAAAAGTAAACTTAGGAACTAAGGACAATCCGCAGTGCATTAATCTAGGGGTAGGATGTTCTGAACAAGAAAAAGTTGCATTTATTAAATTGTTCAAAGAATTTAAATATGTCTTTGCATGGACGTATGATGACCTTAAAACTTTCAACCCTAACATCATACAACATGTCATTCCTATCAAACCCCAAACCTTACCCTTCCAACAAAAATTGAGAAAAATGCACCCTAAGCTTGAACCGACCATTCAAAAAGAATTGACTAAGCTCCTAAATGCTAATATTATTTTCCCTGTTAGGCACACTCAATGGGTTTCTAACCTTGTCCTTGTCTGGAAGAAAAGTGGGGAAATATGACTCTGCGTCGATTTCCGAAACCTTAATAGAGCGTCTGATAAAGACAACTATCCTGTCCCACCCATGGAACAAGTCCTTCAACAGGTATCTGGTTCTAAGAGGCTATCCTTGCTGGATGGTTTTTCTGGGTACAACTAAGTCCTGATGTCTCCTCTAGACCAACTTGAAACTACCTTCCGCACCCCATGGGGCACCTATGCTTATCGAAAAATGCCCTTTGGATTGATTAATGCCAGTGCCACTTTCCAGAGAGCAATGGACATTGCTTTCCGAGGCCTAATCAATCAGTCCATCGTAGTTTACTTAGATGATGTTACTGTATTCTCTAAAAAAAAAAACGACCATCTAGCTCATTTACGAGCCGTTCTACAGCGATGTCGTAAATACAACATCTCCTTAAATCCTAAAAAATACATTTTTGTAGTACAACATGTTAAACACTTAGGATTTATTGTGTCAAGCGAAGGGATGATTATCAATCCCTAAAGGACTCAAGTCATCGTGAAACTTCCCCCTCCTGCATCCAAAAAATCTATGCAGTCTTTCTTCGGCCAGATTAACTTCATGAGGAGATTTGTCCCCATTTTCTCCGAAATGGTCATGCCTTTATAGAATTTAATTAAGAAAGACACCCATTATCACTGGGGACCCCTAGAGAATCAATCTTTTAATGCAATAAAGAAGGCCATAATAGATGCTCCATCTCTCATGAGCCCCGACTTTTCTCAAGACTTTACACTCTACACTTTTGCTTCTGACCATTCCTATGCCTCCGCCCTAACTCAAAAGAACGTTGAAAACAACGAAGTACCCATCGCCTTTATGAGCTCTGCTTTCAAAGGTGTTGAACTTAATTACCCAGTGGCAGATCAGCAAGCCTACGTTGTTTTCAAAGCAGTCAAGCATTTCCGGTCTTATCTTTTGAAATCAAGGACGAAAGTTATTGTCCCTTACCCAGCCATCAGGAACCTGTTAGTGCAGAAGGAGCTAGGTGAAAAAAGGGCTAACTGGGTCACCTCCTTGTAGGAGTATGACTTAGAAATTACCCCAGCTCAAATAGTGAGAGGCCAAGGGTTATGCAAGTTAGTTGTTGATTCAGCAGCAGGACAGCAAGAAGAAAGCGATACGTCAAACCTAGGACAGTACGATCAAAATGCAATCTGTTGCGCACAAAACTCTGTTAGTCCGTGGTATGACGATATAAGTTTCTGTCTTAAACATGGGTCATCCCCCCATCACCTGGATCCCACTAAAAGAAGAGCATTAAGATTAAAGTTTGCCTCCTTTCATCTGGTTAATGGTATCATGTTTTGTCAAAGTTTTGACGACGTACTGATGCGTTGTCTTGAGAAAGACGAAGTAGAAAAAGTCTTGCAAGAGTTGCATGCAGGAGAAGCTGGCACTCATTTTGGTGGTGACACCAATGCTCATAAGGTTTTAAGAGTTGGTTATTACTGGCCCACACGTTTTAGAGACGTCCATACCTTGTGTCGTAAGTGTATCATTTGTCAAAAAGCATCAGGGTGGTTGCAAAAACCAGCCTTTCCTTTGCAGCACGTTTCAGTAGACTCTCCTTTTCAGCAGTGGGGCCTTGACATCATAGGCCCGATCAACCCCCTGTCCTCACAACAACATAAATTCATCATAACAGCCACAAATTACTTTACCCGGTGGTCTGAAGTTGTTGCATTAAGAACTGTGAACACCAATCAGGTAATTGCCTTTCTAAATTCAAACATTATAACTCGTTTTGGTATTCCTAATTGTTTAGTATTCGATAACGCTTCTTATTTTTCCTTTCTTGAGATGAGAGAGTTCTCTTTAGAAAAAGGAATCAAACTAAAGTATTCTGCTAGATATTACCCCCCAGGGCAACGAATTGGCAGAATCAACAAACAAGAAATTGATTAAAATCATCAAGAGAATAGTGGCTGAAAATCACAAAAATTGGCACAATGCATTGTTAAATGCACTCTGGGCTGATAGGGTAACTCCAAAAGTTGCTATAGGTAACTCCCCATTTTTTCTCATTTATGGTAGAGAAGCAATTCTGCCACCACACATTCGTGTTCCTTCACTTCAGCTATCGCACAAAATCCAAGAAGAAGATTGTCCTCCTTTAGAAAACCGAATTAACGCTTTGATGAAGCTAGAAGAGGTAAGAGCCCAAGCTAAACGTAAGTTAGATCAACATCAACTATTGGTTAAAAGATGGTTCGATTCTAACTCTACTTCTAATAGGAATTTCGAAGTAGGTGACNTGATTCAGCAGCAGGACAACAAGAAGAAAGAGATACGTCAAACCTAGGAAAACACGATCAAAATTCAATCTATTGCACACAAAACTCTGTCAGTCCTTGGTATGACGATATAATATTCTATCTTGAACATGGGTCAGCCCCCCGTCACCTGGATCCCACTAAAATAAGAGCGTTAAGATTAAAGTCTGCCTCCTTTCATTTGGTTAATGGTATTATGTTTCGTCAAAATTTTGATGGTGTACTGATGCGCTGTCTTGAGAAAGACGAAGCAAAAAAAGTATTGCTAGAGTTGCATGCAGGAGAAGCCGACGGTCATTTTGGTGGTGACACCACTGCCCATAAGGTCTTAAGAGCTGCTTATTACTGGCCCACGCTTTTTAGAGACGCCCATGCTTTGTGTCGTAAGTGTATTATTTGTCAGAAAGCATCAGGGCGGTTACAAAAAACATCTTTTCCTTTGCAGCCCGTCTCAGTAGAATCTCCTTTTCAGCACCGGGGCCTTGATATCATAGGTCCGATCAACCCCCCATCCTCACAACAGCATAATTTCATCATAAAAGCCATAGATTACTTTACCCGATGGTGTGAAGTTGCCACGTTAAGAAGTGTCAACACCAGTCAGGTAATTTCCTTTCTAAATTCGAATATTTTCACTCGTTTTGGTATCCCTGACTGTTTAGTATTCGATAACGCTTCTTACTTTTCCTCTCTTGAAATGAGCGAGTTCGCTTTGGAAAAAGGAATTAAATTGAAGTACTCTGCTAGCTATTATCCCCAGGGCAATGGATTGGAAAAATCAACAAATAAGAACTTGATTAAAATCATCAAGAGAACGATGGCTGAAAATCACAAAAATTGGCACAATGCATTGTTAAACGCACTGTGGGATGATAGGGTAACGCCAAAAGTTGTTGTAGGTAACTCCCCCTTTCTTCTCGTTTATGGCAGAGAAACAATTCTGCCACCACACATTCTTCTTCCTTCACTAGAGTTATCACAGAAAGTTCAAGAAGAAGATTGTCCCCCTTTAGAAAACCGAATTAACGCTTTGATGAAGCTAGAAGAGGTAAGAGCCCAAGCTAAATGTAAGTTAGATCAACATCAACTATTGGTTAAAATTTGGTTCGATTCTAACTATGATTTTGATAGGAATTTCGAAGTAGGTGACTTCGTCTTGAAATGGGATAAACCGCATGAGGGAAAGGGAGAGCACACAAAATTTCAAAACTTATGGCTTGGACCATTTTTAATTGCTGAGAAGTTGGGTCCCAGTTCTTTCCGATTGCAGAATCTTGAGGGACAGCCTGACACTTGTCCGGTAAATGGCCAAGCCCTGAAAAGATACTTTGCTTGATGATAACCCTTGTACATTATGTACATATTTTTCTTTTTGTTTGCTTTTTCTTTTCCCTTTTTGTTTTTGATTTCTCCTTTGAGTTTATCAGCTTGTGTTTTTGGAAATACACATACCTGTGTACTGAGCTATTCGGACAAAGAAAATAGAAAATTCCTTCGCTGAAATAACTACTAAGAAAATTGTATAAACATCAATTGTATACTTCTGAAATTTACATCTGTGATTGGCAAAAGTTTGTCATTTAAAAGAAGTTAACTGATTTCAATCTCTAATATAATCTTGTTGGGATCATCCATTATCTCTTTACGTTGTCCCTATTCCTTAAGGGAATGAATCAGAAGATGTCTCCTTGCCTTAGGAAATTGGTTCTATAAATGAAACATCTTTGGACCTTAATAAAGGACACTTCCAAAAAATTATGCTGAGGTCTGAAAAAAATATGTTAAGATATCATAATTTTCAGCGTCAACCCACTCAACTATATATCTTTGAAAAACAAAACAAAATAAATCATTAATAGAGCTATGGGAAGTGCTTGTAAACCTGTTGTGATGCTGAACAGGTCTGTTGGCAGTGGGTAAATGCATGCATGGCACCAAGACAACTTCGTCGGGGCACTAAACAGGCCTGCTGGCAGCGAAGCAATGTCGAGTATATGAAAAATTGCAAATAAGAAACCTTTTAATGTCCTTTATTATGATCTAGAAATTGTTGGCAGGATATGGATGTCAGAGTGGGTTAAATGGCAACCCTGTCGAGGCTATGGAGGCCTACTGGTAGCAGTGGCTCTGTCAACAATATTGGAGATTTTATCTTTAATATCGCAACTCGCTTGTCTTGAGACTGTTATCAGCTTTCATCCTTTAAACACTGCTGGAATATTTGGTTAATGATGATGTTTACACGATTTTCTGGTTGTTATTTTTTATTTAGAATTTTTCTCGTTATCCTAATCTAAATTTGTTCTTTTGGCAGAGATAACTGCTTCTACCAGTGTGTTGCCATTTTTGGCAGCCAATTCACGTTTTTCTACTATCTTATAAGATGCCTACACCAGCGTTTTGAAAACCTTAGTTTTCGTCACAATTCTCAAATAAAAGGACACTTTTATTTTTTGCGCTATTTGCACACTTACCTTCATTCTTGTTTTCACGGCTGCAAGTGTGAAAACTTGGTTTTCGAAGTCGCATTAAAATCGTCATTGAATTGTTGTTATCATGCTTTTCGATATGCCCATTGCATTTACATTTTAGTTATCATTATACAGTTGGCAAGACCTTTTGATCTGTACTCATTTGACATTCTTTGATTGATTATGTAATTTCGTTTCATGAGTGATTGAGTTTGTGATGCATTGGTGACTAGATTTACATGTTATTTGATCAATTCACTTGGCACATTGGTTACATAAAAAAAGCATTGGTGTTATGGCTAAACCCTTGCTATGAATCGTTCTATACAACACATGTCACATAGTCAAACCCTTGGTATTGGTTTCGATTCCTTTGTTTGGTTTTGAAACTATAACTATTGCTCGCGTGAATGTTTAATCCACTTACCATTGATTTCATTGGTCGAGTGAATGGCATAATTGTTAACCTATACAATAGTGGGTTGAATAGCTATTTGCGCTAGCAGTTGTACTGTAGATATGACTGTCGTGCATGTATGAAATAGCTCCACCACCTTCGCACGATATGTCATTAATGTTTACCCCTATCCCTGTCTCACCCTTGCTAGTTTCGGGTAAGCCTGTGAGCATTCTTCCCCTGCCTGTGTTGTGATTCAAACCCTACCTCGTTCACATCGCTCACTGTGTGCTCCTATCTATGGCACAGGTGGTGCGAATAGAGCCGAACGGTAGTCAAACTCTGCTACTATTCGATAACGCCCGTAAGGAATTAGAGGATAGCAGTTGGCTCACGTTTGTACAGAGTTTCGAGGGCTTCAACCTCACTGTTGCACAACAATTCGCCCTTACCTTTGATGGGTGTAAGGCTAAAGTAGGTGACATTCAGCTTGAGTTGAATGAAGAGTTCATAAGCTCTACCACAGGATTGGAAGCCACATGCCAGCGATGGTTTAAAAACTATAAAGTCGACGAGGTGCCATGGCCTTTGTTATTCCTATCATGAAAGGTTACATCCTGTGACAAAGGTATGCCTATTTCCACGCTTAAACCCAGGTGGCATGATCTTTTGATAATGGTTAAACAATTTGTGACCTGTGAAGGTCGGTATGGATTAGTTTTTCTTTATCACCTTCGACTGTTAATGAATTTCATGGGCTATCCATTGAACATGCCATTTTACTTCCAGTGTAGTCTTTACAAAATGGTTAAGAGGTTCAAATGTGAGAAGGCTGACAGCAACTTTTTTCACCATGGCTTGATTAGACTTATCGTCGTTCATCATTTGAAGCTCCACGGTGATAAATGGCAAGATTTTCTATCTAGAAATGGCTTTGTTGATTCAGATTCTGTCCAAATCGACAAGTCTGTGGTCAGTGAGACTAAGGTCGGGCTACCCGTGCCTTTTCATGCCCTTCTACCCTCTCCCAAACCCTTGGTCTGTCCTGATATCGACCTACCTGACATTATAACAGACAAGGTTGAGGTTGTAAAAAAGCTTGTGAGCAAGAAAGTCAAGGGTAACCCTACTATCAATAGAAAAGGTAAAAAGAATGCTCGATTGATATCGAGACTGGCCTGGAATAAACCTAAGCCTAGCCTTGACCAAAAGCCCATAGTCCTTAGCGAAGACTCGAACTCTGACATCGAGCACTTCCTAGCTAGTGAGTACCCTTACTCCCATGGTCTATGCTCCAAGCCACCCTATAACTTTGTTTCTAATTTACCCCCTTGCCTAAAGAAAAATCCTAGCTACCCAGGAATCAAGCTACCTAATGAAACCCTCGGTGATCTGAACAAACCCTCGACTGTTGTTTCGAAGCCCGAGCAGACAGTGTGTGTCCAATGTAATGTGTGGCTTGAGAACTACTATACCGACGTTCCCTTATTACAATCGAAGATCAAATATTTAGAGAACCAAGTTACAGTGCTGTCGAGAGAAAGGGGCAGGCTTCAAGCTAATGACAAGAAGTAGAAAACCACTAGTTCGATCCTTTTTAGGAATGTCGAATCAGTGACAGCCTTCATCAATTCCAAACTATCATGACCAAGTTGTCTGCTGATTATCCAGGTATGAATTTCAATATCAATTTTGTTTTATGAATTGCTTGAATTAATATAATGAATCGAGTTTTGGTTTTCGATTAGCTCTGTCCATTATTCGAAATGACTCTTTCATAGTTTGATTATCAAAACCGCTTACATTGTGGATCCTGTACAGTAGGTTCATTTTACTAAAATTAAATGTACATATGATTTGGTTATGCGATTTGTTGTGCCTAGTTTGGTTTGTTTGTGAATCAATTCTGTTTGATAGTTGATTTGGTATGATTTTAATTAGTTTCATTTGCCCCTAATAAACTCAAAATGACTCTGTTCTGTATTGAATTAATATTCTCGATTGGATTTTAATTATCTTTGACCCATGCTAAAGATCTACTTACTATAATCGTGGACTTGTGTTGATTCATAACGGGTGTAACAAACACAAACTGTTTCGATTCATTTTGGTTTGATTGATGCACGATTGCATGTTTTGAGTTAGATTGATATCGAAAGTAGATTTGATACTGCACTATTGGTTTTGATTTTCAAAAATGATTTTGTCTCTGTTGAATTCTTATGAGAAAACTCGACTAATAGTTCGTTTTTGAAATTGACTCAAGTAATGATTTCGTTGAATATCAATCAATTCTGTCTGCCCCCAGTTGGCAAAAAAAAACGTTGGACGAGTCCCACAGATCCTGTTATCAACTGATTAATTCCATTATGATTTCGTTTGTGATAGTTTACATACCAGTTTTGATTTGATTCGCTAATAGCATGGATCATTTGTTTATGTTTAATATAGTGCTATCAATTTGAGAAAATGATCTTGTTGGTTTCGTTTGGATTCAAAGTGATTTTGTTAATGGCTGGAGCAACATAAACTGTTGGTTTTGATTTCTATTGGTCCATGAAACAATTTCATTGATGTTGAGTTATCCAATACGATTTTGTATACCCGAATTGGTGATAACGAATTAAACAGAGTGTATCTGTCTCTGTTATCATTTGGTTGAATACGATTTAGTTTGTTCAAGTTGCATACAAGTGTCGATTTGAATGATGCTTTTAGCAATCAAATATTTTTAAATAGTTTGATTATGTTTTTTAAGATTCAAATTGATTTTTAATACGATTCTGTGTTTGATTTAGACCAACTACAGAATCTCAAGATTCTGTAGCTAGTCTTTAGAATTAGATTTTTATCAATTTTATCAACAAAATATCCTCTTAACTTGTCCATTTTTGTCCTCTTTCAGGTACATTCGAATTGCAATAATCAATTGGGCATGCTGTGGCAGTCTAGGAGATATTTTTGTGATATAGTTTTTATTTTAAGTTGTTAGTTTAGTCAGACTTGGGATATTTTCCCAGATTTGTGTAAACAGTTTTGATAACTTTCACAGGGATGTTTTACCCTATGGGAGGTCTTTAAATAATTTTCATTTTTTTAATAAACTCATCATCATCCTCACTATGGGAGAACCAGACTATGGATTTATGATTCAGACTGAGATGAAAGTTGATGTCTTGTAACAGATTTCGCTTTCAATATATCAAACTTTTGTTTCAAGT
>SNQJ01S0009957.1:113872-143291 GCA_010110895.2 Picea sitchensis | reverse complement strand
TTTTTTTTTTTTTTGGCCTAATGTATATTGGACTGTAACTACAGAAAACAGGGAAAACTAAAAAGATGGATATTTTTTCTTTTTCTTTTTTTTTTGTTGCAACAAGCTATACAAATATGCTTTGAAACATAGAAATATGACTTTGCAATATGTTCGATGTATATTTCATAATTCAAGTGCAATACCAATTGTATCATGATCAGACCAATATGTGTCTAAGATAAATATATTGTATTGAGGAATGGGCACATTGGACCATACATGGTCAATAAGTGCATTTTGTAGATGCCTTGTGTTGTTCAAAAGAAACTGCAGATTGAATTTTCACATCTATTTTTCCAATTCTTTTGTTCTTCCATTATTTTGTAGCATGTGAATATTGAAGTCTCCTACAAGTACAATGGGTCCATTCATATGGAAATGGCCCAATGCATTGGAAATAACATCTACAATGTTGGAGAATGGTGCATGGGGAACAACATACAGATTCAATATTGCAACTTTTGTTCCATGGAAAAAAAAATTTGCAAGCACAGCTTCAACATTCTTTTCTTCGATATGTATATGGTCCAAAATTGGTACATGTTTTTTCACCAGTATCATCACCCCATGTGTAATGTAACTCGATATGAAATTGTGATTTGGGAATTGTTTTTTATGCATGCATAATGTCATGTGTGTTTCCTGCAAGCACAAAATATCGAATTGCATTATATCATAGTCGTTCAGTATATCATCCATGTGTGCATTTAAATTGTGTGTGTTAAGCGACAGAATTGATACAGATGAATTTATTTGTATGAATTGGTAATCATAGTCCAGTTTCCATTTTGTGGTGGTCCTCAGTCATTCCATTTCAATATCAACTTTTTGTTTCACTTTGAAGTTATATTTTGTGAGAGGACTTAGTAAATACAAGGAGTCTATGCTTCTGACGCGGGACAGTGTTGTGTATACAATTCCATGTATCTGAATTCTAGCAGGATGGAATGCAACATTATCAAGTGTCAGTCCTTGTGATCTGTGGATTGTGCGTGCACATGCAAGTTTTACCGGAAACTGTCTTCGGATCTTGAGTCTACCTGTCTTTGTTGATTTTGATATTGTCTTAGATATTTGCAAAATAGGTGTCCAATCGCTTCCCGTGTTTGAAGTATATAGATAAGACAACTTGCTTTCTTGTTTCTTGACTATATGCGTTTCATGGAACTTAATCCAAAGGACATCAAGTTTTTCTATTTTCATATATCCTTTGAGTATTCCATCTGCACCAATGACCAAGCCATCCTGTGAATCATAGTTACAAGAATATATTTCAACTAGTATTTCTAATGTGAGGACAAGATGCAAAGGTAAAGTGACTGTATGTTCATGACGTGGTACATTTCCATGGTTGTCTTCTTCCAGATCAATTGAATTGATGATGATATCATTTCCAGGCATGGATGATAGCATGTGGTTGTTATGCATTGCAACATCCTTATTTCTATAGAATAGGTAGGGGAACGTTGGTTCTGTTGGTGCAGGCCGTAAGCACCTCGAATTGATATATGTTAAGTCATCATATGTTTGGCTATTTGTGTGCATTCTATTCAAAATTGCAATGAATGTTTCATCTGTCTGGTGCATTGTAGTATGAAAATCAAAACATTTAATATTGTCCCTCCAGAAGTCATGGGTCACTGTTTCCATGTTAACGGTAGGTTGTTCAAATATCAAAGAATCTTGGATGGGTTGTGCCTAGTAAAGATCCCCATAGAATATCATGTCAATGTTTCCAAAGTATTTCGTGTGCACATGTTTTATGCTTCTTAGTCGGTTGTCAATGGAATACAAGAACCGACTCCCAATCAAAGATGCCTCATCTATAAAGAGAAGTTGCAGTTCCTCATAAAGCTTAGACAATGTATCTAACATTTCCTTACTAAGTGGAAGAAACTGTGACTTGTTAAAAGGCATTAAAAATGCAGAGTGAACTGTTGTTCCACCTACATTATATGCATCTTTTCCTGTGTATGTGACTATTAGGCCCTTTGGTTTCATAGGATCAGAGGAATTGTTTGAATCATATATTTGTATAAGCATTTGGAACAGTGATTTTGCTGTGAATGTCTTGCTTGTTCCTGCTTCACCTATAAGGAACAAGTGCATAGGACTGTCCATGTTCAAGCATTTTTTAAGAGCAATGTCCTTCAGAATTGTTTGTTGTTCACGATTCAACAGACGTCTTATTTTGTGGTATTCATTATTTTCAATTAAAAAGAGATGTTTTGTGACTTGAAAACCAAGATTGATACGTTTTTCACTTCCACCTGCCGGAGGACGAGGCAAATCCGCTTGCAAGTCATAGGACTCGGAAGGATTTCTGGTTGTTTTTTGATTTGTGAATGTCTGATCATGGTAGTCAGGGTTTTCTAGGTCATTAACTGCAACTTCTAGATCGCCCCATGTTGGATTAGCATTGAAGGTAAATCTAGCTTCATTGATGTGCACTATAGTCTCAGAGGCAACATATGCAACCTCCCATGTAGAAAAGTTATGTTTTAATGTCTCTTCGTTTTCATCAAACGGAACATACAACAACAGTTTTTCTCTACAATAGTTTTCATAGTCAGAATGTTTATTGTATTTGACAAACCGTATGACAAAGGGTTTTTTTCTTTTTGAGATGGGTGCACCATCGTTTTTGTAATGCAATACAAATTCTGCTAAGAAGATATGTCTAATAGGAGGTGGATGTTGTAGGTAATAATCAATAATAAAGCGGCATAGCACGTCTTCTGAATTGTTAGGCTCTTGTTCTAGCAAAACCGGTGTTTTAAGCAAAAATGTGCATTTTTCAAGTGGAGATGTGTTTATGAAGACACATTTTCTTGAACTACAAGTGAGGGGCAGGGAAAGCGCAATGTGAACTTCTTGCTGAGCAAACATTTGTTGAAGATTAAGCAATGTATTTCCAAGTATGTGTATCATTTGTCTGGCATCAATATGACTTCTTTCATGTTATTTGTGTATTCTTCTGAACGCACTTGTCATAGATTTTCCAACCTTTGTCATATACGAGGTACAATAAGATGCTACAACATATGCATTGAGCATGTATTGCGCATCTGTATTTTCTTTCCACATAATTTGCATGTCCTTGGAGAAGTTATTGTTCCAAATATGGGAAAGTTTTCGTTTAAAGAAAACTGTTGGTTGCCTAAGCGTACATTGTATGGCTTGGATGTACTCATCTTCTGATATATGTAGCTATGTCAAGAAGGCATCGAAGCTCATCATCTCATCAAATTCTCCTTTTTCTAGAAATGCGAACAAGGATTTAGATTTCTCAACAACAACATTGTCCTCTAAAGCGAGTTTTTTTGTTTTATCTGCAATGCGAGTTTTTTCATTTTCTACAACTTCTTGTATGGTAATGTCTATGAACTTTGGCAAGTTCTGGATCCAGATGATCTGTTTTGCATGTTATGTATTTATCCACAAAGCGTTCAATCTCTAAATTGTTATCAACTCCATAGACTAGTGCACCCTCAATCCACAACAGTGCGTGGTCATGTTCATTTCCCCTATTTTGGAATTCAGTCACAAAAAAGTAGTCCGATATTTTTGCAAAAAATCTTTCATCGTGACATATCAATTGTTTCAAATCATTTATTCTATGTCTATAGTAGTGAGTACATGTGACTAGGTCTTTTCTTATGAGGTAGTCAATGTCATTATTTTCTAGTGTACCGATTTCTTTTTTACATTTCCTATTCCTCTGCAGGTCAGATACGACAGCTACCAATGGATCCCAACAATGCTCTGCACTTGTAAATGTGATGAAAAATGTTGGCAGCCCCAATTGCCAGTTCATTGCAAAAATAGTTTTTTTGTTTTGTTGCAAATAGTCAGGAGAGGTGCGAATCTTTTTGAAATCTATGTATCCAATATCATATTTCTAAATTTTTTCTAGGTTTACTTTGTACTTCACATCCTTGGCCAACAACTTTCTTCCTTGTAACTGGACTTTTCTTATTCGGGCCCACATGCAAGAGATAAATTGCTTTATTATTATGCGCATTGTTTTGAAAAACAAATTTGTTATGTGACAGGAGAAGTAACCGCTTGAATGTAGCAGCTCCCATCAGACTATTTTATGATAACTGAATCATTATGTAATATCAGTGGCATGCGGATCTCCATAGAAGAGTGTTGGAAAGTTAATTTCCTCAGCGAATTTGTCCTTGAATATTCCAAGTGGACGTTGCCCGTCAGTAGGTGCAATTTCGACAATCTTGTCTTGAAAGTCACGAATGCACTGTGAATCAATGAATCTATGCACCAATGTCTCAGTAGGTGTTTCATTCTCCGATTCATCACTTGTATAAATTCACTAGGGTTTTTTAGAGTGTTTGCAGAGTTTCCATCCTCTTCTGTAAGAACATTGTTCCAGTTGTCATTTATACAAATGTTTTGTGCTTTGTACAAGGCCCTGGAACATAATTCCTTTAATGCTTTCATAACAGCATGCAGACACACTTTGCATGTATGATAGGAATTTTTGTATCGCAAGCGTCTTTTCAGAGCCACAACAATTGTCATTGTGTTGCTAATGAATTGTGGCAAGGATTTTTGCACAACATCTAGTTGAACAGACACATTAATAATTGATCTTGTTAAGCCCATATGGGGTTGTTTATAGCCCCAAGGCCTGATTTGAGAAAATGAAATTCGTAGAGATACAAGTCTCTCCTCAAGCTCCATCAGTGCACTTACATCTGGTAGTGATGTATTACATCTTATTTGGTGAGGGGTTGCAAATTGTGGAAGTTTTACATTATCAAGCAATCGCTTGCATGGAAGACAAATTTTGCCACTGGAAAATGCTTTATCGTGTGCTACCAGGTGGAGGTATTCTGCTTGCAAAGTAGGCGTGAAAGACTTGTTGTTTTTTGAGAAATTCAATTGTTCAAAAATTGCACATGCAATGGAAGGAGTGTCTTTAATTTGTTTCATGTAGGTTTGTCTTGCATTTTTCTTTTGCAGGGAAGTATGTGTAGAAACTGTTTCCTAGTTTTCATTGCTAGTAGTGCATGGTGTTTCTTCTAGCCCACCATATGTGATAGTTGTATGACCATTCTGGGATATGCAACCACACATGATTCTTTTATTTTGTGAACAAACAAGTTTCTTTAGACTGTGATATGTCGGTTTCTCTCTAATAGGAAGCATAGCGATGTATTGTTTTCTCTCCTGCATCACCTTTTTCAAGTTGTGGTAACTTACTCTACGTTTCTTGCCAAAGGGCACGATGAGCCGATGGCTATTGGGATGAATTTCACTCTTAGCCAGGTTCTAACAACCTACTCTACGTTTTTTTTTAAGGACTGTATGGATTCATCAAAACTGGGATGAATTTGACGCATATCTTTTTTCAAATTGTGATAACTTTCTCTACATTTTTTGTTGAAGCCCTGTATGGCCTCATCATAACTGCGATGAATTTTACACATGGATTTTTTTCTCAACCCCTCTATGGAAACATCGCAACCGGGAGGAGTTTCATTCTCACTAAAAATCATGCCACGCATATGTAGATTCGATGCGATTTTGGTGGCATGGACATTCAACCCTGAACCAGCGACATGTCGAACCAAAGGTTCATAATGGATATGTGTTGTATCTGTTTTCAATGAGAGGATTTCAATTGTTCGATCGTAATTTGAATCAGTACACCAGGAATGGACAGTGCCATCTGGCAAGGTGGACCACACCTGGATATTTACTCTGAATATCATAGACAACCATTGCAAACAAAATCTGCAACCCTCCACATTCCCTTTTTCATATGGAAGTGCCATGTTTACAAGGTATTCCTACCAACTTTCAACTGCCGACATATTTTCTAGGAGATATGGCCAAAGGTGCTAATGCAAGTACCTAAAATCCTATTGGTTGCCGCCTATAATTGAATTGCAAAAGGACTATATAGTGTAAATCCACAATGACTACACATTGAACTCCACTGCTACCAAACAACAAATTGCATTGAACAAACTATCTCCACAGCTAGACACAACATTTGTTGCCAGCTACAAACCATGGCAATCTATGCGATGCATAATCTGTTTCCAATGCGATTCAAGGTCTTTGCAAATGAGGAACAAGTAAATACGAGCTCCTTCAACATTTCATATGGACATTTTTCTGTATAGGAGTGGTTCATAATGACCACTAACAGCATTGACATCATGGAACAAGATGCAATATGGATTGTTAGAGGCAGTTTTGTTGAATAGTAAATATCTTGTTTTTCTTGTCAATGACCATATTCCAACCAATATATTGAGCCACTTAGACAACCACTGTACACAAAATGTATCTCCCCAAAGCCCCCTCTCATGTGTAGGCAGAACTAGAGATGAAGACAACCGCATCTTTTAAAAATACGTAGCGACATCATGTATTCCATGTAGATGTCGAAGAAAATCAGATTCCAGTTCATATTCATAGGACTCTAATGCCTCAGCGTCACCATTTTTAAAACAGGCCAAGAAATAATCTATTAATCCATTGCGAAGCTCGTTCGACAAATACCGGAAATGCAGTAGAACCTGGAATGTATCAAAAAGGCAATCCCCTATAGTATACGAGAATGCATCCAATATAAAAATCCCATTGCTATGCAAAACCACGTCAATGTTGTCATGTATAATGGACTGTGTATCTATTTCATATGACTCAACATCTATTACTTGTTTCATCTTTTGAACTCTAATTTCGAAGTTGTTTCTTAGATACTTTCAGTTTGCATGAAAACAAAGAGAAGGGGGAAAAAAAAAATAAAGGCAGCAAAAAAAAAAAGCAAAATAGGAAAACTACATATGTATATTTCAACCTTATTCTTCTCAAATTCAATCCCCCGTGGTCCGCATAGCATATGAAAAGAAAACAAACCCACACTAGAAAGTGTACCAAACAGAAGAAGCAACGCAAATAAATAACACCATATATTTACTCAGCAGAAAGACAAGAGGTGGATGCAGTTATCTAACCCACATAACAAAAGCATTCCCTATGTCTACACCCCGGCAGATGGTTCCCTCTTCTAGTAGCTCTGAAATACTTTTTGAAAACCCTTGTGCACTGCAATTTTTGAAGCAGGTATGAACGTGGCAGCCGCATATGAAGACACATGGTTTCCAGGAACAGAGATTAAGAGCACAGACAAATATGGTCTGCAACAGAATTTGCAGGAAAGTAATGCCACCATTGAAAAATAGCAACAACAGGGAAGCTTACCCATCAATGAGGGATGACAAGAGTTCAAGCCCAAAAACTGTAAACCGCATCAACAGGTCTAACAGCTTGCAAAGTTGAAGAACAACAAGCCAGTGAACAACCACAGAGAGTTCCAACTGCAACTGCAGGACTTCAACTTTGCAAAGTTGAATCAAACTAGAACAACAATCAGGGAACGAAGTAGCGAACAAGCATCGACCACTGAAGCAGTGATTTCGAGTACAGACCATCAAAAAAATGGAATGAAAGTGTATTGCAACGTATCTATACAACAAACATTTAAGACTACCATACCTGTTAGGTAAACAGTTAAGAATGTAAGGACCGTCGAAGGCCCTAGTCATGTACAAACATTTAATAGAAAATGAAACATGGCAGGCCTATTCTCTCCAACCACGCAACAATAAAGCTAAAATCACACATACTCATATGCCACACAATGTATTCTAGCTAGCAAAAAATGCTAAAGGTAACATTCGACTAATGCTAACATTAATCCACCTTCGACCAATGCATAAGAAAATATATGATTCAAAAGGACCATATACGATCAAATACTTTGGATATGTCAAGATATATAACATTGGGAATAGCGAAGTCGGCAACAAACATTTAAGACTGCCAGACCTGTTAGTTAAACACTTAAGACTATCAGGATTGTCGAAGGGCCTAGCCCTGTACAAACATTTAATAAAAAATGTAGTGTAGCCCTGTACAAACATTTAAGAAAAAATGCAACGTGGCAGGCCTCTTTTCTCGAAGCACGCAACAATAAAGCAAAAATCTCACATAGTAATATGCTAGACAATGTATTCTAGCTAGCAGAAAATGCTAAAGGTAACATTCAAACTAATGATAGCATTAATCCACCTTCGTCCAATGCATAATAAAATATATGATTCAAAAAGACCATATGCGATCAAATACTTTGGATATGCCAACATATATAACATTGGGAATAGCAAAGCCGTCAATAAGACCTCCAATCCATTCTCCAATCAGATCTTTACAAGCATGGTACTTTCTATTATATAAAAATCGATCTTTTCACTTCCCTGGTTCCAACAATAGAAAATATGAAAATATTTGTGGTCAGCGCACAATCTAATACAAGGTCAATGATTTATCGATCGCTATAGTCCCTCTATGCCTACAGCAGGGACTAATAACAAAAACTTCAATTATATAACATTCCAAAAAATTATATATTTCAATAACCGCATGTTAAATAAGAACATCATATTATGCATTTTGTTACGAGTGCAAATCCATCCCAAATCAAGAATAGTTTACCGATAAAAAAACATTTTACATAACAAATGATCCTCACGAACTTGGGTGAAATTGTACCCTATTTACAACATAGATATAAGAAAAGTAAGAGGAATAAGTCAGTCCATTCTAGTACATGCACATTCAACCATATTCCCTTTAGGTTTGATTAGTTGACGATGCAACAATTTTTCCCGATCTACCCCTACGACCCTGTCAACACATCTATCACACCCATCTTCACCATTGCTCTCTGAAACTTCTTTCTCCAAATGGACAGACACTTGGAATTGATTGTCACCATTCTGGATGTGGATGGATTCGACATCAATGTTTGATCGGAGGTCAACATTCCACATTTTACTGGATGGATATGTACATACATGAACTATGTGGTGAACAGATCAGTATGTGTAGAAACCAGGGAAAACTATATATGTACCTTTATAAAGTATGGACATGAGATTTTATAGACCATGTACGGATATTGCATTGCATACTTGGCCACTTTCTGGATCGCGGGTTTTCGGGCTAGCGGGCTTAAAAAATAGGGTCTATTGTTATGTTTCCTACAAATAGCACACATACTTCCGCGATATACAAATTGAGAAGCGGTCTTTCAGGGTGGCTGAGATTTTATAGAGTATGTACACTTTTTGGATCTCGGGTTCTCGGCCTGACGAGGTAAAAAACGGGCCTCTATTATTTTGTGCCTTGCAAATAGAATCTAGAACTCCGCGATATAGAAATTGAGAAGCGTATTTGTGGGTTGGCACATAGACTCCATGGCTGGAGGATTCCTAGAAATGACTAATACATACCAAATATGCACAGATCCCTTATTCTATACTTAGCCACTTAGTTGGATCGCGGACTTGCGGGCTGGAGGGTTGTAAATTGGTCTTGTAATTATCCGTGTCCTACAAATAACACCCATAGTTGGGCGATATACAAATTGACAAGCAGACTTGCAGGATCCCTGGCTCAACATTGCATTTTTCTTGGATGGCGGACATGCGGGCTAGCAGGCTCTAGGCGCGAAATAAGAAAATAAAAAAACACAGCTGGAAACAAATTTGACAAATACAAACAGAGTAAACGAAAAACTGTCTAGTATGGAACATGGATAGAAAAGAATGCACCTTTGCATGGATTCCTCTACATCTCTGTTTAGGATTTCTTTTCGGCGTGTTGTTTTTCTCTTTGTTTCTATGAACAAAAGCGAAATCAAAATGGATATGAACATAAGTTAACATGGAAAGAAAAAGGCAAGCACTATGTACATATACTAAAAAAAATAGAATAAGATGAATAGAGTAACAAACAACTTTTAGAAGGATGTACCTTTTTTTCTTTTTTGGCCTAATGTATATTGGACAGTAACTACAGAAAATAGGGAAAACTAAGAAGCTGGATATTTTTTTTTCCTTTTTTTTTTTTTGTTGCAACAAGCTATACAAATATGCTTTGAAACATAGAAATATGACTTTGCAATATGTTCGATGTATATTTCATAATTCAAGTGCAATACCAATTGTATCGTGATCAGACCAATATGTGTATAAGATAAATATGTTGTATTGAGGAATGGGCACATTGGAACAGAGATGGTCAATAAGTGCATTTTGCAGATGCCTTGTGTTGTTCAAAAGAAACCGCAGATTGAATTTTCACATGTATTTTTCCAATTCTTTTGTTCTTCCATTATTTTGTAGCATGTCAATATTGAAGTCTCCTACAAGTACAATGGGTCCGTTCAGATGGAAATGGCCCAATGCATTGGAAATAACATCTACTATGTTGGAGAATGGTGCATGAGGAGCAACATACAGATTCAATATTGCAACTTCTGTTCCATGGATTTTTTTTTTTGCAAGCATGGCTTCAACATTATTTTCTTTGATATGTATATGGTCCAAAATCCGTACATGTTTCTTCACCAGTATCATCACCCCATGTGTAATGTAACTCGATATGTAATTTTGATTGGGAATTGTTTGTTATGCATGCATAATGCCATGTGTGTTTCCTTCAAGCACAAAATGTCGGATTGCATTGTATCATAGTCATTCAGTATATCATCCATGTGTGCATTTAAGTTGTGTGTGTTACGTGACAAAATTGATATAGATGAATTTGTTTGTATGAATTGGTAATTATAGTCGAGTTTCCATTTTGCGGTGATCCTCAGTCGTTCCACTTCAATATCAAATTTTTGTTTCAGTTTGAAGTTATCTTTTGTGAGAGGACTTAGTAAATACAAGGAGTCTATGCTTCTGACACAGAACAGTTTTGTGTATACAAGTCCATGTATCTGAATTCCAGTGGGCTGGAATGCAACATTATCAAGTGTCAGTCCTTGTGATCTGTGGATTGTGCATGCACATCCAAGTTTAACCGAAAACTGTCTTCGAATCTTGAGTCTACATGTCTTTGTTGATGTCGATACTAGCTTAGATATTCACAAAATAGGTGTCCAATCACTTCCAGTGTTTGAAGTATATAGATAAGACAACTTGCTTTCTTGTCTCTTGACTATATGCGTTTCATGGAACTTACTCCAAAGTACATCAAGTTTTTTTGTTTTCGTATAGCCTTTGAGTATTCCATCTGGACCATTGACCAAGCCATTCCATGAATCATAGTTACAAGCATATATTTCAACTAGCATTTCTAATTTGAGGACAAGATGCAAAGGTAAAGTGACTGTATGTTCATGACGTGGTACATTTCCATGGTTGTCTTCTTCCAGATCAATTGAATTGATGATGATAACATCGCCAGGCATGGTCGATAGCATGTAATTGTTATGCATTGCAACATCCTTATTTCTGTAGAATACGTAGGGGAACATTAGCTCTGTTGGTGCAGGCCGCAAGCACCTCGAATTGATAAATGTTAAGTCATCATATGTTTGGTTGTTTGTGTGCATTCTATTCAAAATTACAATGAATGTTTCATCTGTCTGGTGCATTGTAGTATGCAAATCAAAACATTTAGTATTGTCCCTCCAGAAGTCATGGGTCATTGTTTCCATGTTAACGGTAGGTTGTTCAAATATCAAAGAATCTTGGATGGGTTGTGCCTGGTAAAGATCCCCATAGAATATCATGTCAATGTTTCCAAAGTATTTCATGTGCACATGTTTTATGCTTCTTAGTCGGTTGTCAATGGAATACAAGAACCGACTCCCAATCAAAGATGCCTCATCTATAAAGAGAAGCTGCAATTCCTCATAAATCTTAGACAATGTATCTAACATTTTCTTACTAAGTGGAAGAAACGATGACTTGTTAAAAGGCATTAAAAATGCAGAGTGAATTGTTGTTCCACCTACATTATATGAAGCTTTTCCTGTGTATGTGACTATTAGGCCCTTTGGTTTCATAGGATCAAAGGAATTGTTTGAATCATATATTCGTATAAGCATTTGGAACAATGCTTTCGCTGTGAATGTCTTGCCTATTCCTGCTTCACCTATAAGGAACAAGTGCATAGGACTGTCCATGTTCAAGCATTTTTTAAGAGCAATGTCCTTTAGAATTGTTTGTTGTTATAGATTCAACAGACGTCTTATTCTATGGTATTCATTATTTTCAATTAAAAAAGGATGTTTTGTGACTTGAAAACCAATATTGATACATTTTTCACTTCCACCTACTGGAGGACAAGGCAAATTTGCTTGCAAGTCATAGGACATGGAAGGAGTTTTGCTTGTTTTTCGATTTGTGAATGTCTGATCATGGTCGTCAAGGTTTTCTAAGTCATAAACTACAACTTCTAGATCGCCCCATGTTGGATTAACATTGTAGGTAAATCTAGCTTCATTGATGTGCACTATAGTCTCAGAGGCAACATATGCAGCCTCCCATGTAGAAAAGTTATCTTTTAATGTCTCTTCGTTTTCATCGAACGTAACATACAGCAACAGTTTTTCTCTACAATAGTTTTCATAGTCAGAATGTTTATTGTATTTGACAAACTGTATGATAGAGGGTTTTTTTCTTTTTGAGATGTGTGCACCATCCTTTTTGTAATGCGATACGAATTATGATAATAAGATATGTCTAATAGGAGGTGGACGTTGTAGGTAATAATCAATAATAGAGCGACATAACATGTCTTCTAAATTGTCAGGCTCTTGTTCTAGCAAAACTGGTGTTTTAAGCAAAAATGTGTGTTTTTCAAGTGAAGATGTTTTTATGAAGACACATTTTCTTGAACTACAAGTGAGGGGCAGGGGAAGCGCAATGTGAACTTCTTGCTGAGAAAACATTTGTTGAAGATTAAGCAATGTATTTCCAAGTGTGTGTATCATTTGTATGGCATCAATATGACTTCTTTCATGTTCTTTGCGTATTCTTCTGAACGCACTTATCATAGATTTGTCAACCTTTGTCATATACGAGGTATAGTAAGATGCTGCAGCATATGCATTGAGCACGTACTGCGCATCTGTATTTTCTTTCCACATAATTGGCATGTCCTTGGAGAAGTTATTGTTCCAAATATGGGAAAGTTTTCATTTAAAGAAAACTGTTGGTTGCCTAAGCGTACATTTTATGGCTTGGATGTATTCATCTTCTGATAGATGTAGCTCTATCAAGAAGGCATCGAAGCTCATCATCTCATCAAATTCTCCTTGTTCTAGAAATGCGAACAAGGATTTAGATTTTTCAACAACAACATTGTCCTCTAAAGCAAGTGGCTCTATGATTCTTATAGCTCTCATTGGCAGCACTAGAAAGTTGTATCTGCAATGCGAGTTTTTTCGTTTTCTACAACTTCTTGTATGGTAATGTCTATGAACTTTGGCAAGTTCTGGATCCAAATGATCTATGTTGCATGTTATGTATTTATCCACAAAGTGTTCAATCTCTGAATTGTTATCAGCTCCATAGATTGGTGCACCCTCAATCCACAACAGTGTGTGGTCATGTTCATTTCCCCTATTTTGGAATTCAACACAAAAAAGTAGTCCGATATTTTTCCAAAAAATGTTTCATCATGACATATCAATTGTTTCAAAACATTTATTCTATGTCTATAGTAGCAAGTACATGTGACTTGGTATTTTCTTCTGAGGTAGTCAATGTCATTATTTTCCAGTGTACCGGTTTCTTTTTTACATTTCCTATTCCTCTGCAGGTCAAATACGCTAGCTACCAATGGATCCCAACAATTCTCTGCACTTGTAAATGTGATGAAAAATGTTGGCAGCCCCAATTTCTAGATCATTGCAAAAATAGTTTTTTTGTTTTGTTGCAAATAGTCAGGAGAGGTGCGAATATTTTTGAAATCTATGTATCCAATATCAAATTTCTGAATTTTTTCTAGGTTTACTTTGTACTTCACATCCTTGGCCAACAAGTTTCTTCCTTGTAACTGCCCTTTTCTTATTAGGACCCACATGCAAGAGATAAATTTCTCTATTATTATGCATATTGTTTTGAAAAACAAATTTGTTATGTGATAGGAGAAGTAACCACTTGAATGTAGCAGCTCCCATCAGACTATTTTATGATAACTGAATCATTCTGTAATATCAGTGGCACATGGATCTCCATAGAAGAGTGTTGGAAAGTTCATTTCCTCAGCGAATTTGTCCTTGAATATTCCAAGTGGACGCTACCCCTCAGCAGGTGCAATTTTGACAATCTTGTCTTGCAAGTCACGAATGCACTGTGAATCAGTGAATCCATCCACCAATGTCTCAGCAGGTGTTTCATTCTCCAATTCATCACTTGTATCAAATTCACTAGGATTTTCGAGAGTGTTTGTAGAGTTGTCATCCTCTTCCACAAGAACATTGTTCCAGTTGTCATTTATACAAATGTTGTGTGCTTTGTACAAGGCCCTGAAACATAATTCCTTTAATTCTTTCATAACAACATGCACATGCACTTTGCCTGTATGATAGGCATTTTTGTATCGCAAGCATCTTTTCAAAGACAAACCAATTGTCATTGTATTGCTAATGAATTGTGGCAAGGCTTTTTGCACAACATCTAGTTGAACAGGCACATTAATAATTGATCTTGTTAAGCCCATCCGAGGTCGTTTATAGCCCCAGGGCCTGATTTGAGCAAATAAAATTCGCAGAGACACAAGTCTCTCCTCAAGCTCCATCAGTGCACTTATATATAGTAGTGATGTATTACATATTATTTGGTGAGGGGTTGCAAATTGTGGAAGTTTTCCATTATCAAGTGATCGCTTGCATGGAAGACAAATTTGGCCACTTGAAAATGCTTTACTGTGCACTGCAAGGTGGAGGTATTCTGCTTGTAAAGCAGGCGTAAAATACTTGTTGGTTTTTGAGAAATTGAATTGCTCACAAATTGCACATGCAACGAAAGGAGTGTCTTTAATTTGTTTCATGTAGGTCTGTCTTGCATTTTTCTTTTGCAGGGAAGTATGTGTAGAAACTGTTTCCTAGTTTTCATTGCTAGTAGTGCATGGTGTTGCTTCTAGCCCACCATATGTGATAGTTGTATGGCCATTATGGGATATGCAACCATAGATGCTTCTTTTATTTTGTGAACAAACAAGTTTCTTTAGATTGTGATATGTTGGTTTCTCTAATAGGAAGCGTAGCGATGTATTTTTTTCTCTCCCGCATCACCTTTTTCAAGTTGTGGTAACTTACTCTACGTTTCTTGCCAAAGGGTGCAATGAGTTGATGGCTACTGGGATGAATTTCACTCTTAGCCAGGTTCTGACAACCTACTCTACATTTTTTGTTTAAGGACTGTATGGCTTCATCACAACTGGGACGAATTTGACACATATCTTTTTTCAAATTGTGATAACTTACTCTATGTTTTTTGTTGAAGACCTGTATGGCCTCATCATAACTGCGATGAATTTTACACATGTATTTTTTCTCAACCCCTCTATGGCCACATAGCAACCGAGAGGACTTTCATTCTCACTAAAAATCATGCCACGCGTATGCATATTCGATGCAGTTTCGATGGCATGGACATTCAACCCTGAACCAGCGACATGTCGAACCAAAGGTTCATAATGGATATGTGTTGTATCTGTTTTCAACGAGAGGATGTCAATTGTTCGATCATAATTTGAATCAGTACACCAGGAATGGATAGTTTCGTCTGGCAAGACGGACCACATCTGGATATTTACTCTGAATATCATAGACAACCATTGCAAAAAGAATATGCAACCCTCCACATTCTCTTTTTCATATGGAAGTGCCATGTTTACAAGGTATTCCTGCCAACTTCCAACTGTCGGCATATTTTCTAGGACATATGGCCAAAGTTTCTAATGCAAGTACCTAAAAGTCTGTTGGTTGTCGCCTATAATTACATTGCAAAAGGACTGTACAGTGTAAAGTCGCAACGACTACACATCGAACTCCGTTGCTACCAAACAAAAAATTGCATTGAACAAACTATCTCCACAGCTAGACACAACATTTGTTGCCAGCTACAAACCATGGCAATCTATGCGATGCATAATCCATTTCCAATGCGATTCAAGGTCTTTTCAAATGAGGAACAAGTAAATACGAGCTCCTTCAACATTGCATATGGACATTTTTTTGTATAGGAGTGGCTCATAATGACGACTAACAGCATTAGCATCATGGAACAAGATGCAATATGGATTGTCAGAGGTAGTTTTGTTGAATAGTAAATATCTTGTTTTTCTTGTCAATGACCATATTCCAACCAATATATTGAGCCAGTTAGATAGCCACTGTACACAAAACGTATCTCCCCAAAGCCCCCTCTCATGTGCAGGCAGAACTGGAGATGCAGACAACCGCATCTTTTAAAAATACGTAGCGACATCATGTATTCCATGCAGCTGCCGAAGAAAATCAGATTCAAGTTCATGTTCATAGGACTCCAATGCCTCAGCGTCACCATTTTTAAAACAGGCCAAGAAATAATCTATTAATCCATTGCAAAGCTCGGTCGACGAATACCGGAAATGCAGTAGAACCTGGAATGTATCGAAAAGGCAATCCCCTACAGTATACGAGAATGCATCCAATCTAAAAATCCCATTGTTATGGAAAACCACGTCAATGTTGTCATGTATAATGGATTGTGTATCTATTTCATACGACTCAACATCTATTACTTCTTTCATCTTTTGAACTCTGATTTCAAAGTTGTTTCTTAGATACTTTCAGTTTGCATGAAAACAGAGAGAAGGGGGAAAAAAAAATAAAAGCAACAGAAAAAAAAAAAATAGGAAAACTACATATGTATATTTCAACCTTCTTCTTCTCAACTTCAATCCCCCGTGGCCCGCATAGCAGATGACAAGAAAACAAACCCACACTGGAAAGTGTATCAAACATAAGAAACAACGCAAATAAATAACACCATATATTTACTCAGCAGAAAGACAAGAGGTGGACACAGTTATCTGACCCACGGAACAAAAGCATTCCCTGCGTCTACACCCCGACGGATGGTTCCCTCTTCTAGTAGCTCCGAACTACTTTTCAAAAAACCCTCTGCACTACAATTTTCGAAGAAGGTATGAACATGGCAACTAGCATATGAAGACGCATGGTTTCCAGGAACAGAGATTAAGAGCACAGACAAAGATGGTCTGCAATAGAATTTGGAGGCCAGGAATGCCACCATTGAAAAATAACAACAATAGGTAAGCTTACCCGTCAACGAGGGATGACAAGAGTTCAGGCCCAAAAACTGGAAACCGCATCAACAGGTCCAAT
The DNA here is from genome assembly GCA_010110895.2 of Picea sitchensis. Classification (NCBI taxonomy): domain Eukaryota; kingdom Viridiplantae; phylum Streptophyta; class Pinopsida; order Pinales; family Pinaceae; genus Picea; species Picea sitchensis. The sequence goes on along the minus strand of SNQJ01S0009957.1, from coordinate 126,007 downwards.
AGCTTGCAAATTTGAAGAACAACAAGCTAGTGAATAACCATAGAGAGTTCCAACTGCAACTACAGGAATTCAATTTTGCAAAGTTGAATCAAGCTAGAAAAAAAATTAGGGAACGAAGCAGCGAACAAGCATCAACCACTGAAGCAGCGATGTCGAGTACCGACCATCGAAAAAATGGAACAAAAGTGTATTGCAACGCATCTGTACAACAAACATTTAAGACTGCCATACCTGTTAGGTAAACACTTAAGAATGTCAGGACCGTCAAAGGCCCTAGTCCTATACAAACATTTAAGAGAAAATGCAATGTGGCAAGCCTGTTCTCTCCAACCACGCAAAAATAAAGCAAAAATCACACATACTAATATGCCACACAATGTATTCTAGCTAGCAGAAAATGCTAAAGGTAACATTCGGACTAATGCTAACATTAATCCACCTTCGACCAATGCATAAGAAAATATATGATTCAAAAGGACCATATGCGATCAAATACTTTGGATATGTCAAGATATATAACATTGGGAATAGCGAAGCCGGCAACAAACATTTAAGACTGCCAGACCTGTTAGTTAAACACTTAAGACTGTCAGGACCGTCGAAGGGCCTAGCCCTGTACAAACATTTAATAAAAAATGCAGCGTAGCCCTGTACAAACATTTAAGAAAAAATGCAATGTGGCAGGCCTCTTTTCTCAAAGCACGCAACAATAAAGCAAAAATCTCATATAGTAATATGCTAGACAATGTATTCTAGCTAGCAGAAAATGCTAAAGGTAACATTCAAACTAATGATAGCATTAATCCACCTTCGTCCAATGCATAATAAAATATATGATTCAAAAAGACCATATACGATCAAATACTTTGGATATGCCAACATATATAACATTGGGAATAGTGAAGCCAGCAATAAGACCTCCAATCCGTTCTCCAATCAGATCTTGACAAACATGGTACAATCTATTATATAAAAATCGATCTTTTCACTTCCCTGGTTCCAACAATAGAAAATATGCAAATATTTGTGGTCAGGGCACAATCTAATACGAGGTCAACAATTTATCGATTGCTATAGTCTCTCTATGTCGACGGCAAGGACTAATAACAAAAACTTTAGTTATATAACATTCCAAAAAATTCTATATTTCAATAACCACATGTTAAATAAGAACATCATATTATGAATTTTGTTACGAGTGCAAATCCATCCCAAATCAAGAATAGTTTACCGATAAAAAATGTTTTACATAACAAATGATCCTCACGAACTTGGGTGAAATTGTACCCTATTTACAACATAGATATAAGAAAAGTAAAAGGAATAAGTCAGTCCATTCTAGTACATGCACATTCAACCATCTTCCCTTTAGGTTTGATTAGTTGACGATGCAACAATTTTTCCCGATCTACCCCTACGACCCTGTCAACACATCTATCACACCCATCTTCACCATTGCTCTCCGAAACTTCTTTCTCCAAACGGACGGACACTTGGAATTGATTGTCACCATTCTGGATGTGTATGGATTCGACATCAATGTTTCATCGGAGGCCAACATTCCATGCTTTACTTGGAGATCCAAGTAATATTTCTCATCTAAATGTCTGGTTGTCAAATCCGAAGGCACAATGGGGTCGGAGTTTGAATTAAAATTAGGTTTTGGGCATTTGGCTTTGAGTACCGAAGCAAATCTAGGGTCGATAATGGGGTCCTGATGACGTGTTACACTAAAATTGTAGAGCTTGTTTGTACTGAATGAAGAACATTGTGAAACCCCAATAGAGTGCACCCCTAAAAAAGATTATATTATATTAAAGAACAATTAATAATGAAATGTCATCTATTCAATTTAATTCAATATGGATGATTATAGTAATTAGCTAAGTTGGATAGAGACAGTAGCTACTCGATAGAGTGACCATATCTACCTGCGATAAGCGTTTTGCAACAAAACTCTGTGTGAGTTGGATTTCATTGAATTGTGGAACAATTATATTAACTGGGATGTCTGATGCTAAAGAGATCCTCCCATCTCTTCGTCCTGCTTCAACTTCCCAAATTAATCCTCCAGCCTACGCCAATATACAATGTCAGCAATATATATAGATATATAGTTACCCACTTGAATGTTAACGTTAAGAATAACAATAACAATATTGAGGATTAATCACCCAACTGGTGGGCGCTATCGCTGCAACAACTGGGCGCTATCGCTTGCAGCGAAAGCAAGGATATCGACACGAGACGACATTTGGACATTTGGATTCCAACATTGAATTTGCTTCGTCAATTATTTCGAACCCACTAAGGCTTAGATTGTTTGTCGGCGAGTCTTTCTCCACTTGATTTCCCTACATGAAATCTTTTAGGATTGATCCATCACAACCCTGCAAGCATAAACTGTTACTTCAAAGGTGAAATAAAATTTATAGATTCTGATGTTCGAAAGAAAACATTGTGTTATTTATTATGTTACTTCTACACCAGATAACCATGTCATCGCTTCATCGTTAATGAGAGAACCAAACTAACCATAGCGCAGGGGATGTGAAAGAAAACCGAGAGTGGTCTTTGAAATTTCAAAAAAAAATTAAAAAAAGTAGACGCGGGAGAAAAAATTGAGGGAAGACGTGTGAACTTTTGAAAAATTCAAAAATTTAAATGCGGGAGGAATACAGTTGTTGCAGCATTCAAGTGTCCATGTACCACATGTTTCTGCCTACGTTTCCTATGTTAGTTTGCACAGATTACGAAACCTTCGTCTGGTTTCAAAGGAACAAACGGTGCTAAAGACCGTTTATGTCATGCGTCATTTTGGGGGGTCGAGCTCATCGACCTGGAGAATGAAATGGATGGAATTCTTGATTGGATGGCAATCTTCGACATGAGGGTGGACGAAAAATGATCACCGGCAAAGGTGCATTTCATTTGGATTTTATCTAATGCATCCATGGACATGTAATTGTGTACGGATCTAGACTATGATGTTATGCATGCTAATGGGTATTCGATGACTATGGATGATCCATCCATCCCGCTGCAGAGTCTTAAAGATCTTTCTTTGAATTTTCTAGATCCTTCTTTTAGCTTTCTCACAACTTGTGATTCTTCTGTCTCTAACTTACAATAGGAACAATCACCAGATTTCTCTTCACTAGATTTATCTTCATAAATGTTTCATATCTTGTCCCAAATCTGTTTAGTTGTTGTATTGTTAGGGACCTAACCTTCCTAACCCCTCATGTAGGTAGAATAATATATTTTCCATGTAATAAAGGTCGATATTAATAAGGCCTAATAATAAGGAAGAATAAGTCAAATGTAAGAAGACCTAATAGAAGCTTCCGCTTCTAGAAGGATCTTCCTCTAGATTGTTTTTTTGGGTAGATGGATTTAGTATAAATAGGAGTCGAGGGTATGAGAAGTTTTGTCTTGGATATTATTGTAATAGAGCTCTGCTCTATTGGAGGTTGCCCCCTCGAAGAGGTAAGTGAACATTGTTATCATTAATAAAGGTGCTTTTTTTGGTGTTATTCTGGTGTTATTCTGGTATAGTTCTGGATAAATCATTGTTTTTCTTCCATTGCTTGCTAAATATTTTTGTTCTGCATATTATATTACACCTGGAATATTACAAGTGGTATCAGAGTGCTTTCCTTGGCAGAAAATTGTGGGTTAATTTTTTTCAGGGTATAGACGTATTTTAGCGTCTTAAAGCTACAGAGATTTGTCTTCTATCACATAAATCCGTAGTTGGAGAAGCATACACTCAGGAACTACAAGTGGTACTTAAAATCACATTGTTGGCCACCATTGTAACCCCTGTTGGTACCCCTTCGAGTGGTAGCGCATCAGAGAACACATGTATACAGATCGACCTAGATAACCTGAAGCCCTCCATAGATAAACCTATCGGTCGCCTGATTGCTATATTGCCACTGAGAATAGCACTTGGGAAGATACTCTCTAGTACCTAGGTAGTCAGGTAGTATGGTTAAGGGAACAATATAGCCTCCTTAGTTGGTTCCCTGAGATATTTGATTGAGTAATACTGTTGGACCCTGCACGTATATCAGAGAGATATAATTTAGGGAAAACCCTTATCTGTAGAAACCCTGAATACCCTAACCCTTGGGATGGAAACAGAAATAGAACAGACAAGATCTATTGTTGTACAAATTCCCCTCCTACATTCTGGTTGCGAAATTCCTACATATTTTTTCCTGTTAATAATTTGGGCCTTTCAACACTGCAATATTATTCAAATCGGAGTATAACTCCTCAGGAGTTAAAAAAAAATAAGTATAGTGGTCCCGTCGACACCCTTATTTGGGACCTAGCCCATTGGATTCCTCTTCTCACTCTGATCACAGTGGTACCTTCATTTTAATCCTTTTTTTCAGTGAACTTGACCCCCTTCCCAAAATCCTTATTTTCCACCTCTCCCATTATATACCCCATTTTCCACTGATCATCATTGTACGTATCACTTATAAGTCCTTTTTTGTGGTCCCACCCACCCATTTCCCTTACCGGCACCCCTAATATCCAAATGGCCAACACTCACAACCAATACCTACAAGCTTCTATCAATCAAAACAAGGAGTCCCTCCAACAAGTGACATTTGATATTATCTCTACCAATTCCTGCATTGAAAAATTAGAGACCCAAGTCCAACAAAAATTTGACGCCATGGATTCGAAATTCATGCACCAATTTACCACCCTTTAGTCTGATGTCAACCAGTTGTTGAATAGATCCTAGGGTTCCTCCTCCTTAGACCAACCAGATGGTGTTGATTCCTCTCATTCTATGATTTTTCAAACCAACTCCTTTCATCGTGACCCTCGTCTTCCCCAAGTTGAGGTCAATAAATTTGATGGTTCTGACCCCATGGGTTGGGTCACTCAAATGGAGAATTATTTCTCGCTACATGGAATTACTGATGAGTTGGCCAAACTTCGTTATGTTGTTCTCTATTTGGATCTTGAACATTGGCAATGGTGTCAGTGGCGTAAAAATGCACTCCAGGGGTATATTGCATGGAAGCAGTTTGTTTTCGAGCTCTATGAACACTTTAACACTGACACCCACTATTTAGGTTGTTTGACCAAGTTGAAATAGTCAGGAACCGTGGAAGAATTTATAACTTCCTTTGAGAATTTGGCCTTTAGAACAGAGGGCATGACAGATGTGTTCTTCTAGGAATGCTTTATCAATGGCCCAAAGGATGAAATTACCGCCCAGGTCCTCATGCCTTGCCATTAGACTTTTTTGGAAGCTACTAAATGTGCCAAAGAATCCCAACAAGTTGTTTTTCCCATAACAAAAAAACCTCTTTCGTTCTTCGTCCTTGACCCACAAATCCTGCCCCCCTACCACTCCCCTCAATGTTCAGAAATTAGCTAGGGATGAAATGGTTGAGCACCAACTCAAGGGTATTTTCTATAATTGTGATGAAAAATATTTTCCCAGGCACAAGTGTAAGGATCAAAAAAATTTTATGGCCATTTTAGAAGATGTTGTTGAAGAAGAAGTTGCAGTTTCCCCTGTTGAAGAACCATCTCTTCCCGATGTTGTCCTGAAACTTGCTGACCCACCCAAAGTTGACCCATTGATTTCATTGCATTCCCTCATTGGCTTCTTTGCTCCACAAAACCTCAAGCTCATTGGCTATATTAAGCACAGGAAAGTCATCATCCTTGTTGAGAGTGGCAGCACCCATAATTTTATTCACCACTGCATTGCCCAGGAAACCAATTGCTATATTTGTGTTGTCAACAGTTTTCAAATCATGATAGCCAATGGTGGGTGGGTCTATGGTGGGTGTTGTGAAAATGTATGTCCTCAAATTGGACAGTACCACCTGAAATATCATATGTTTTCCATAGACATGGGTGGTTGTGACATTATGCTAGGTGTTGAATGGTTACGCACTTTGGGCCCCATTCTCGTGGATTTTAAAGAATTAACCATGCAATTCCACCGGGAGGGACAAAAATATCGATTCCAAGGACTCACAGTAGGTTCTCCTGATATCATCAGTTCCCATCGCATGGAAAATATTATTAAGAAAGGTCACTCTGGTATTATTTCCCAACTCCATTCCATTCAAGCAGTTGAGACACCCTCCGTGCATATTGACCTCCAATCTATCCTCTCCACACATCAAGTTGTTTTTTCCACCCCTCAAGGACTTCCCCCTTTTCGTGTTGTTCATGATCATTCCATTCCCCTTGGTCTTGGTAGTCTTCCTCCCAATGTTCGCCCTTATCATCATCCCTTTTCCCAGAAGAATGAAATTGAGAAAATTGTTCAAGAATTGCTAGAAGTGGGTGTTATTCATCCTAGTACCAACCCCTATTATTCCCCTATGTTCATGGTCCTCAATAAAGAAGGTACTTAGTGAATGTGCCCTGATTTTTGTGCCCTCAACAAACTCACAATCAAAGACAAATTCCCTATTCTTGTCATGGATGACCTCTTGGATTAATTGAGTGGTGCTCAGTACTTCACCAAACTTGATTTACATTCTATCTACCACCAGATCTGTATGAAAGAAGAAGACATTCCCAAGACAACCTTTCAAACTCATGAAGGTCACTATGAGTTCCTGGTAATGCCATTTTTCCTATGCAATGCTCCCTCCACTTTCCAAAGTATCATGAATCATGTCTTTCGTCCTTTTCTTCATCAATTTCTCTTAGTTTTCTTTGATGATATTCTCATCTATAGTAAAAATTGGACAACCCATCTTTCCCATGTGTATCAAGTTCTCAATCTACTCTCTTAGCACAAAATTTTCCTCAAACAATTTAAATGTGCCTTTGGAGCCTACGGAGTGGAATACCTGGGTCATATTATTGGCAAGGATGGTGTACGAGTGGATTCTAAGAAAACTATAGCTATGCAAAATTGGCCTCGCCCTAAAACTTTTAAGAGCTTGTGTGGTTTTCTGGGTTTAACGGGCTATTACCAAAAGTTTGTTCGGAACTATGGAAATATTGCAGCTCCTCTCATTGCTCTCCTTAAAAAGACTTCTTTCAGTTGGACTCCAGTTGTTGATCGATCCTTCCAAGATTTGAACGACGCTATGTTCTTGACCCCTATCATGGACCTTATAGACTTCACCAAGACTTTAGTCCTGAAATGTGATGCTTATGGGAAAGGAATTGGGGTAGTCCTCATGCAAGACAACAGGCCTTGAGCCTTCACTAGTAAACAATTGTTAAAAAGAAATCTGGGCCAATACCTTTATGAAACGGAAATGTTAGCTATTTTGCATGTTGTGGATATTTGGCATCCTTATCTTTCAGGACAACGATTCCAAATTAACACTGATCACTAGAGTCTCAAGTATTTTCTAGAACAACGAATTTCATCCCCAGAGCAACAAAAATTGGTGACCAAGCTATTTGGCTATGATTATGAGATCACTTACAAGAAGGGAAAATAAAATGTCATTGTTGATGCTCTTTCCAGAAAGTATGAAGATGAAGTGTCCCTTTTCTCCCTCTCCTTCATTGTACCCGAGTGGCTCCAAGTTGTTCGTCAGGAATGGCTGCAAGACCCTAAACTTTCTAGAATAATCCACCAATTGCAACACAATTCTCCAGCTTCTCCAGGGTACTCTTGGCACAATGAAGAGCTTCACTACAAAGGCCATTTGTATTTAGGCAAACATTTTCAACTTAAATCCAAGGTGCTTTATAAGCTTCATGCTTCACCCACAGTTGGGCATTTAGGGTTTACCGAAACCTATGAATAGGTCAAACGTTTTTTTTTTCTGGGATGGTATGAAACAGGAAATCCACAATTTTGTGGCTGAATGTGAGGTATGTCAATGAAACAAGGGAAAAACAGTCAAAGCTCTAGGCATACTCTAACCGCTTCCAATTGCCCCTGCTATTTGGAGAGATATTTCTATGGATTTCATTGTTGGCTTACCTAAATCGGGAAATAAGTCAGTCATCATGGTGGTAGTCGATCGTCTTTCCAAATATGCTCATTTTTTTGCTCTTCAACACCCATTCAATGCATCCATAGTGGCTCAAATCTTCATGGATAATATCTTCAAGCTTCATGGCATGCCTCATTTCATTGTCTCTGACTGAGATCCCACTTTCACCAGCAATTTTTGGCAAGAGTTTTTCAAACTACAGGGAAAAAACTAAAGTTGTTAACAAGTGTTTGGAAACATATTTGAGGTGTTTTTCATATGAGAAACAACATAGGTGGGCTCATTGGTTACCCGTAGATGAATGGTGGTACAATACATCTTACCATACGGCTACTTGCATGACTCTTTTTGAAGCAGTATATGGAAAAAATCCACTGTCAATTCTCTCCTACATGCCTAGTGTTTCAAATGTTCAAGAGGTCGACAAAAATTTGACATCCTATGAGGCTATTCTCTGTAACCTAAAAAAAAAATGGTCGTGGCTCAGAATCACATGAAGAAACAAGCAGATCAAGGCCATTCTGAATGTCAATTTGTTGAAGGGGACCAGGTGTTTCTTCCACTACAACATTATAAGAATACTTCACTCAAAGATGAACACTTTCAGAAACTTTCTCCCAAATTTTATGGTCTTTATACAATGCTCAAACGGGTGGGATCGGTGGCCTACCAGTTAACTCTTCCCGATCATTCTAAGTTCCATCCTGTTTTTCATGTCTCATGCTTAAAGAAGGTGATTGGAAATAAGTGTCAAACTCAAACCAGTCTCCCTGAGTTGGATGAGGAAGGTTCCATCTAGTTGCATACAAAAGTAGTCATGGACCAGCGCAAGCATTGTCTTCATCAGTGCACCATCAAGGAAGTGTTAGTAGAGTGGAAAGATACAGCTCCAACAGACGCCACATGGGAGCCAACCACCATTCTCCACTAATTTCTTCATCTCAAGCCTTGAAGGCAAGGTTTTTGTTCAAGGGGGAGGGCATATTAGGGACCTAACCTCCCTAACCCCTCACGTAAGTAGAATAAGATATTTTCCATGTAATAAAGGTCGATATTAATAAGGAAGAATAATTCAAATGTAATAAGACCTAATAGAAGCTTCTGCTTCTAGAAGGATCTTCCTCTAGATTGTTCTTTTGGGTAGATAGATTTAGTATAAATAGGAGTCAAGGGTATGAGAAGTTTTGTCTTGGATATTATTGTAATAGAGTTATGCTCTGCTGGAGGTTTCCTCCTCAAAGAGGAAAGTGAGTATTGCTATCATTAATAAAGGTGCTCTTTCTGGTGTTATTTTGGTGTTATTCTGGTATAGTTCTGAATATATCATTGTTGTTCTGCCATTGCTTGCTAAATATTTATGTTCTACATATTATATTACACCTGGAATATTACATGTACACTTCATTACCTTGACAATCTCATAATATGGTATCCCACTCAAGATGGCCTCTATTGTTTTTTCATTTTTTTCACTTGACTCCTTCCAAACTTTATATGTATAACCTATTGTGACTAATTCCCAAATGCCAAACCCAAGGGCCTGCAAATATATCCTCATTGTTATAATCCATGTTTCATATTTTGTTCCATCGAACAAAGGATGTATTTTTGTAGGGAGACCTTCCTTACAATCCATATGTGCTCAAGATATGTCTTCCAGTGGTTAAACTATTTCTAAAGGAACCCACTTTGATACCAATTGTTAAGCATATGATTATACTGAGAGAGGGGGGCGATAATTTAATATAAGATAATTTTTACTTTATTTAACCATTCATCAATCATTCATTAACTAAGAAACAATAATCACTTATAAACTCAAATCACAATGCATAGAGTTTAACGTGGAAACCTTAGCAGAAAAAAACCACAAAAACTTATGTTTATAAATGTCTATAGGAACCAACCTATTGTTACAAATATTGTAGGCACCAACCTACAAGAGACACCATTCTCCTTATCTGAGCACCAACTCGGCAAGATGTAGGAACCAACCTATTGGAGACACCAATCTCCTCAACTAAGAACCAACTCAACAAGATGTAGGCACCAACCTACTGGAGACACCAATATCCTCAATTGAGCACCAACTCAATAAGATATCACCAATCTAATATATGCATACACATAGTACTTCTAACTTCACTTGCATGCTTCATTCCATAGACAATCCTTCAAACCCTATAAATCCTCATAACATCATTCCCATAATGTAATAACTGACGATAACATCCAATTTCGACAACATCCACTAATGAAAACATCCACTCAAGAAAACATCCATTCATGGAAACATCCATTGATGAAAACATCCATTCACGACAACATTCATTAACGACAACATCCACTCACAACAACATCTACTCGTGACAACATCCACTCACAACAACATCTACTCACGACAAAATCACAAGCTCATGGAAACATCGCAACCTCATAGCAGTGCACATGACAACATGACAACCTCACGAAAACATCCATTAATGGCAACATCCACTCACAACAAAAACTATTCATGGAAACATCACAACCTCACGGCAACATCACAACCTCATAGCAATGCACACAGTAGCATCACAATTGCACGACAACATCACAACCTTATAGAAACAATTGAGAATAAGAAATACCAAATAAAGTCCCTTAGACTTCTCTTGCACGCCTATAGATACCAAAGAGACACTCTAGCACCTTTATTGCACCTTAGACTTGATCTCTTGCTTGGTTTCTCAAAAAATGCGAAAATCCATCTATATTTATAGTAAATTTTCCCCACTTTTCGAGCCGACCTGTAAAGACTGGTTGAGACGGCCTTAATTTTATGGTTGGGTTGTTGGATGGAAAAATTCACATCTCCTCATTCCTACGGATTTAGATGGAATTCCATATACTGTTGGAAAGGTCTCGTAATAATATTTCCAACCATATAACTTGTGCTCCCATTTGAGTTGGGTATGTAGGGTAAACAATTCCTTCCAATATAGGTTATCCAAACTGACCAAAAAGAATACTTTCAATAATATCCATCTTACAATATTTATCTTGGACATTTGTAGGATTGTAATATTTAACTTGGACATCTTTCAGCCTCCCCCTATCTTTGACATCAATGACAAAAATATTTCCAACACATGTCACATCGGCACTTTAAATATGATTGACGGTTACCGCTCGTCCTAACCATTACTTGCTAGGAAGACTAGTGGGTCCCACAACATTCAACGGATGAGATTACATCTCACCCGCTCATCAATCAATAGATATCATTTAATCTTGAAACCATCTTCATCATTTTCGGAGAACACTCACTTGGACTTTGAATACTACTCTCATCCGTCTTATTCTGATGATTCCCTTCGACAGACCTAATGGTGTACATAACACCTCAATCATCAGTCAAGGTCTAATCACCAAGTTTTATATAGGTGACAGTTAACACTCTTGGGAATTTTTTCCTATGTGGAAAATAATATAGGATCCAATGGCTACGATCATTCGAGACCTCTTATGATAGATCGACAACTCTCAGGTTATCTCATCATCAACAAACTCATTGTTCCATCTCCTTTCCTCCAAGATACTAATCGTTCTCCTTCTGAAGATACTTATATCAACATCAATGACCCATATATTTCTAGTCTTTCCTTCGTCAAATCGATGACCCCCATTATCTCAGCTATTTCTTCGTAGAAACGGATCCTAGCATATCCAACGGATGAGATAGATCTTCCAATGGATCCACGACCTTCCTTTCCCTTTCATCGTTAAAAACCTTTTCAACCCTACTCCAGGTCACTTTAATGAGTTATTCTCCTGACGAATGGTTGAGATACACTCACCGCATCAAATCAATGTCTAGGAGTCATTCTGAATAAAAACACAAGTCTTCCTTACACTAACTGCCTAATTAGAGACTTAGTCAATTCAAGGGTTCTAACATACTGACCTTCTAATATTTTACCAGGTCCTCAAGAGATGGGAAACTACTCTGATACCAACCACGACTTTCTTACTTCATCAAGGGTGAAGTTTCGCATATCCTACAAACCTTCCATTGATGACAGGTGATTCTTCACAAATCTTAAGGTTCCTTAACCCATACAGAGACCTCCCAGACACTAGGGTACTCTACTAGGTAGCTAGAGAGGTAGTGGGGGGGGGGATAGAGGGC
>SNQJ01S0009957.1:88587-112536 GCA_010110895.2 Picea sitchensis | reverse complement strand
AATATGTCGTCCCGGAAATATGTCGGCCCGGCGAAAATATGTCGGTCCAAAAAGGTGGACTAGGTCCATTATTCTTGTTATTATTAAATAAGGCCCACTATGGTAGTTAATGTTGAATAAATGTAATGAGGCCTCATTAAAGAAAGTCCACTAGGTAGTTAGGAGGTTGTATAGATTAGGGTTCTCTTGCTAGTTATAAATAAGCATGGATTCCTCCTTATTAGAGGTTTGGAGTTTATTTTATTTGGAGTTTATCTCATTGAGCGAACACCCAATCTTAAGAGGTGAAAGAACATGATTAGATTCCTTCCATAAAAGGATCATTGTAAGGTGTTTCCCTAACTTAAGGGTATTTTTATATAATCAAGTAAAGGGGATTTTCTATGTTATTCTTAGAAATCTTGTATGTGAGATCATTTTTGAAACTAATGTACATAAAAAATGGTATCAAAGCTCTTTCTTGGGAAAAAAAAGTTGAATATTTTTTCCCTATTTTTGTATGTTTTCAAAGGGAAAAAGAGGTCTCCAACACTAAAATCAATTCATGTATATTTAAAGTAGAATTTGAAGAGACCAATTATATATTTGAGTTCCTCTCAGAAAATCACCCATTTAAAAATAAAATGTCTAAATTGGAGTTTGGGAAATGAAGATATCACTAACTGGAAATAATATATTTTAGGGTTTTTCTTTGATGTCTGCATGGATTGTGGAACATATATCTTTTCACATGGTTCTCATATTGCTACCAGACCAATTCCATTAGAAATATGATTTATGGGGATTTGACTTGATATATTATGTGATATACTTCTAATCAATATTGAGTGTGTTACAGCCCTTACAAATTTCCTTGTTCAATACCCTAGATATTAATACTTACAGTGGCTTATGGCATTTTACAAGGATATATTATCCCTCCTCGTTGAATAATATCCAATGATATATGTAGATTATATGATACATGCAAATTATATGGAAGAAGCATCTCCTATAATTTTTCTTGGAGAGGCTATAGATCATGATGAGCTTATCAAACAATGGCTACAATTTCAACCCCCTAAAGGAGTTCATATAGTGTGTCTCCAAATGGAGCGCCAAATACAAAAGAGGCAAGAAGCCTATGAAGCAATCCAAAGGATGGAAATTTGGAGTGATATTGAAGATGAGTATACAAACAACATATGTTATGGTTGGTATGCTTTAGATAAGGCTTGTGAGAAATGGTATATGGACAATCGTATTTTCTCAGAAAACAACTACTTACAACTTCTATTTGATGACTCAACTCCACCTTATGTGGAGAACATTGTTGTAGGAAGTCAAGAGCCAATTACGACTACCATTTTTCATTATGTCTATTCTTCGGTAGTAGTGTGCCTTCCAAATCCAAATCTGACCTATTGCACTTATGTGGATAATTTTTGGGATATTGTTGGATCTATATATTTGTATCCACATGAACATTTTAGGCATTTGAAGGACGATTCTTAGCCAGATATTGAGATCATGTATATTCACTGGGGAGTGAGGATGATCTCCTAGATTACTTTAGAATCACAATTGGTATGTGCACATGGGATACTAACTAATTCTGCATGGTAGTCAACACTCGTACATGGGATCCAAGTTTAAGGTGGAGATTACTAGACTAATTTAAAATGGTGGCTAGCACATGTACATGGGACCCTAGTTCTCTAGCTTACATCATCATTGCAATCAACACTCATCCATGGGACCCTAGTTTGTGGTCGTACCTCCTCACAACAAGCATTGAGGACAACACTTTTCTAAAGGGGATGAAATGTTGGGATCCTCCCTAGGGGTGTGATGGGGGGTGAATGGCCCAAAGTAGAGTAATAATAGTGGAAGCCATTCAATATAAGGTGGACTAGGTCCACTATTCTTGTTATTATTAAATAAGGCCCACTATGGTAGTTAGTATTGAAAAAATGAAATGAGTATTCATTAAATAATGTTCATTAGGTAGTTAGGAGGTTGTTATGATTATGGTTCTCTTATTAGTTATAAATAAGAATGGATTCCTCCTTATGATAGATGTAGTTTTTATTGTATTTGGAGCTTATCTCACTGAGAGGTCACCTAACCTTAAGAGGGAAGCGAACAGGAGTGTACTCCTTCCATATAAGGTTCATTGTAAGGTGTTTCCCTACCTTAAGGATATTGTTATATAATCAAGTAAAGGGGATTTTCTAAGGTATTCTTGGATATCTTGTATGTGAGAGCATTTTTAGATCTAAAGTACATAACATGATAATGAAAAAATGCATTAATCACTATGTGAATTATTATGGACATTTTTTATTTGACAAATTGATTGTTATTTGAATGCATGTGGAAAGTTAGTCTTCATATACTTAAATATATGTTAGGTCACTTCCAGCATTTACTACCATTCAATTGTTGTAGATTGTTTTTTATGCCAAATGCACAATTATGTTTATGTTGAATGAGCATAATGTGCACACAAGCCATTCACTCTCTCACTCTCCTGTTAGAATACTTACTCTACCACCTAGGTATCTTGTTATCTAGTGATTTCCTTACTGCAAATCAAGATCATAGCTCACAAAATAAAATTACTCTAATGGAACATTCAACTCAAATAAATATAGCATAAGTATAATGGAAACCAAATCATGCACACATAAACACCAATATTTTTGGGTAGACACCTCTGGAAAAACCCCAGAGGGAAACCAATACTAAGATGATTTTATTATGATAAAATCAAGGCTCTCGTAACAGGGATAATGACCCACTAAGAGAAATACAACTACAGACAAACCTGACAAAGTATGTTATGTTGTACGACTCAGTTATGGCACATTTTTCGAGGTGTATGCACCTTTCCTTAAGTAAACCCATGTATAAACACCTATCTCCACTGAATCCTGCATACATGATATCAAGGACTGTAGGGAAACTTTGTACGGGCCGACCCTTTCCTGTGGCTTTGCTCTGTTGAAACCCACTTGCAACTACCTCTATTCTCTCTTATCCTCAACCTAATCTCTAGATGGAAGACCTTATCCACCTATCCAAGATCTCTTTGAATCACAGCCCTTCACGATCCAACTCTTTTTGTGTCAACCATGTCTTCTCCTTCACCCTAGCGTTGCTTTTATAATCTTGATTTATGACCTAACCCTAATCTCCAAAGTGATTGATGGTTGAGATTACTTCTCACATCACTTGAGATCAAGGGCTAAGATTAAATGTGAATTACTTTTATCATTTCCTTAAATAACTCAACTAATAAATAAAAACACTTTACGTTAATAATTCCTTTAATTAAAGTAAAGTGTCAAGGTAGAAGGTTTTGGGCAACTTCATCATGTCTAGACACTTAGACCTGTGCGGAAGTACCTGTTCGATTCTACAAACATCAACATATCCAATCTATTCAATTGTTGTAGCCTACTAATGAGAAATTTTGGCATTGAATATAATGTTTACATAACTTGCATTCACACCTCCACTCTTTGACTGTCTAAGTCATTCAACTCCTACAATGTGCTAATGAACACATTTTCCATTAAAATTTATAAATCGCCAGTGAAAACACTTATGAGTATCAAATACCAAATCATAAAGAAAGATGGAAAACTAATTTATTAGCCATAAAAAATCACTAATTTAAAGGATTTTTTTTATTTCTTTTAATTGAAGAGTTGTTGGTAATTACATCATATAATACATAATCACATATATATAGTATAATGTTATGTAATAGTATAATATTGATACATAGCATAGTGTTGTGTGAGGTATATTTTACTAGTATCAATAGTATAATGATATTTAAGAAAATTTTATACCCTTCAAAAATACATTTAAATAGTTAAGTTTCTCTTTATAAGGATATATAACAAAAATATTTAAGTGTATTTCATGGTCAAAATACCCCATGACAATCATTTGTCTAATCAAATTCCAACAATCATTTTTTAATTGGGTGGTTTTCACAAGAAATAACTTTCCATTAGCTAATACACACACTAAATTTGAAAAAATCCCTTTCTATGTTATCGTCTACATGGATTTTGTTTGAGTCTATTGTATCAAGGGATTCAATGGTCCATGAAGCACTAGATTTTGGAATATGTATGGCCTTTAATGACGTCAACAACGAATGAGGTAGGAGTATCATACGAGTAAAGGGATTATGGTTTATGAAGTATGCAATTTTAAATTTCATTTTTTCCATTTTCTTGTTGCACGTTTTTAAATTTGAAAACACCGAGAATCTTCCTTCGAAAACTCATACCATATAAAACTTAAAACTAATTGCAATTTCATATTTTTTAAAATTATAAATTTTGGATTATAACAAGTGTTGCATGGAAGCGGAGTCCCTGCCAGGTTGGGATGGGATTAAATGCGACCGAGTATAGACACGTGGCTAGCAAGTTGAAATACACGTGGTTTTCATGCAGAACAAAGTATTCTCGAATTAGTTCTTCTTGAAATATATAAAAAAAAATCAAGATTTAAAAGGTTCTTGGACACAAAAAGTTTAGCATTCCCGAATTAGCTTTCTTTCCATACGTTTTACATGCCTTGGTGGAGAGAAACACAAAAAAATAGTAGTAATGTCTGTTACATAGGTTCGTGGAAAAAATCACAAAGAAATTAGCATTGTCGAATTAGTTATCTTTAAAACAAGGGATCTTGGACACAAAAGAAATTGAAATTTGTCAAATTTTAGAAAGTAGATATTTAGTTTTATACATACGAAATATGTACTTTTATAAAGTATGGGGATGAAATTTTATAGAGCATGCACGAAGTTGTCATTCCATACTTAGCGAGTTTTTGGATCGCGGATTCTCGGGCTGGCGGGCTCAAAATTGGGCCTCTGTTGTTTCGTGCCCTACAAATAGCACCGAGAGTTTCACGATATACAAATTGACAAGCGGACTTGCGGATTATAGAAACTTACAAAAAAATAAATAATGTTTGTTACATATCTCTGGAAATTACATCAACGTTTAAAACCATACAATAGAATAGTAATAACGTCTATTACATAGGTTCATGGAGAAAAACACAACAAAAATTAGCATTCCTGAACTAGTTTGCTTTAAAAAAAAGGGTTTTGGACAGAATAAAAATTGAAATTTATCAAAGTATAGGATCCTGGACACCCAACAAGCTAGTATACAATAGAATAGTAACGATGTCGTGCAAGACAAAAAAATTAGCATACAATAGGACACAAAAAAATGTAGCAGACCTCCATACTTAGCGAGTGTTTGGATCGCAGGTTCTCGAGCTGGTGGGCTCAAAATTGGGCCTATGTTGTTCCGTGGCCTACAAATAACACCGAGAGTTCTGCGATATACAAATTGAGAAGTGTACTTGCGAACTATATAAATTTATCAAATATAAATAATGTCTGTTACATATCTCTGGAAATTACATCAACATTTGAAAGCATGCATTAGAATAGTAATAACGCCTGTTATAGCCAAAAAGTTAGCATACAATAGAATAGTAACAATGTCATGCAAGACAAAAAATTAAGCATACAATAGGACACAAAAAAATGCAGCAGACCTCCATACTTAGCCAGTTTTTAGATCACGAGTTCTCAGGGTGGCGGGCTCAACATTGGGTCTTTGTTGTTTCGTGGTCTACAAATAACAGCGAGAGTTCCACGATATACAAATTGACAAGCGGACTTGCAAACTATAGAAATTTATCAAAAATAAATAATGTATGTTACATATAATAACGTCTGTTACATAGGTTTGTGGAGAAAAAGACAAAAAAAATAGCATTCCGGAATTAGTTTGCTTGAAAGAAAAGGCTTATGGACAGAAGAAAAATCAAAATTTATCAAAGTATACGTTCCTGGACACACAAAAAGAGAGCATACAATAGAATAGTAACAAGGTCGTGTAAGACAAAATAATTAGCATACAACAAGACAGAAGAAATGTAGCAGACCCGAATTAGTTTTCTTTGGAACAAAGAAGAAAGGTTCCTGGACACCCAAAATTTAGTATACAATAACGGCATTCCCAAATCAGTTTTCTTTGGAATTTATCAAAAATTAATAATGTGTGTTACATCTTTATGAAAATTTAAATGTGTTTGTCATATAGACTGGGATTGGGGCTTCCATTGACCATAAAAAGAAATAAGTACAAGAATTAGGAATGTCGAAAGAAGAAGTGTGCGACAGTAGAGAGGAAGATCTGAAAAGAAGAAATTGGAAGTTATGAGTCTTTGGTTACAGTTTTCTATTTAAAGAGGTCATAAGTGGATTGATAAAGAAAACAAGATGGCAGTATAGAGTTAAACTGGATTGATAAAAAAAACAAGATGCCATTATAGACTTACTATGAACTTGATGTGTTTTTGTTGGTGTCGTCGATGGTAAGTGGACTCCTGTCAACCAGTTGTTGCCCTTCCTGAATGAGGTTGTCCATTCTCTGTTGGAACCATTCTTCGATGTATATTTTCATGGGGGCCATGTTGACTTCATCCCGGATTTCTATGTCATAAAGGTCGTTTTCTAATTTCTTTAGATCCATTGAAATACTATGTAGACTCTATTCAATTTCTTCATTGTGTGCAGCATAGTCCAATGCCCAATGCTCGTTCTCATATAGATGATGTTCAAGTATGCCATAAAACTTTTCGAAGGCAACCCCTTTAAAATATCAACTTGTTCTTGGAAGGCTTCTTTGGTGGTTGACAAGGATTTGAGAATTAAGTTTGGGTCTTGAACCTCGTTGGTACTTCCGACTAAGTCCATTTGGATCAGGCTTGTGAATAAATCTTCAATTTCTAATATGACTTGTTTACATGATTGGACAATGAGCTCCAGGTTGTTAACTTTCTTTTTCCAGCATGCTTTAACGTTTTTGGTCCTCTTTGGGGAGGGGAGTTTCTCTTGTCTTCTTTTCAGTTCCAATGTGTTGACATCATAGTTGGCAAAATGGGTCAGCACCTATTCACAGAAATGATGGTCATTTTTAAAATTCACCTCCAAATGTTCCAGGAAATCATTTGCTTTCTTTCTGAAGGAAACTAAATTTTGCAATGTTTCCCAGGCTTCAGTAACTAGTTGAATTCTTTTGTTGATGTTATTCTCAACAAGGGCTCTAGAGCATGCAAGGAGGGTAGAGGATACTTTCATCTTAGCTGCAGTGGTAGCGGGCACGATTTTTTCCAAAGGACTAGAAAATTCTGGGGTTGCAATGAAAGCTTGCTCAAATTTGTTGAGGCAGTCTTTCAGATTCGCATTTTCCATCTCAATTCCTCCAATGGAATCACAAAGAATTTGACCGGTTACTTGGTGAAATGAGGAGATTTGGGATGGCCACATTTCCCTAAAGTTAATCTCTGTGCGAGATTCTCCTTTCCTGTTTGTTACATCTCTCTTTTCAATGACCATACTTTTAGATTGGCTGTCAAAAACAATGCTCTGGAATACGAAGGATTCATCTTCGTCAAAAATTTTGGTCTCAGATATTTCCACCACGGACAACCCAATTTTGTGCATGTGCTCAGTTTCAATTTCAAGTTGCAGTTGTTCACTTTCAATTTGGGGTTCCCCCGCCTGCCCTGCATTATTTTTTCTCTTCTTCGCCAATGGAATTTTGTGAGAACTATCAATTTTTATGCGAGAAGGTTTCTTATCTCCTTCTCTGTTCGAAGATTTCTAGGTTGTTTTCTTACTGGGGTGGGCCGTCAAAGTGATGCTTCGTAATGTCATTCTCTTGGGAGTGTTGGTGGGGTACTGGGTACTCTTCTCACCGGATACTTTTCCATGTTGTCTGTACAATTCAGTCGCGCTTTGTAATGTCTCTGTGTCCCAATCGACAGAAGCAGGATTATTGTCCAAATTGTCCCTGTCCTAGCTCAGGTGTCTATCAATAAAAGAGTTGTTAAAGCCAACTGCCAGTAAATGTTCTTGAAAAAACCCATTAGGGTCGAACCCTTTTATCCTTTCATCATACATTAGGTTCAATTTATTGAAATGGATGGAAAATTCGTCAATCTTGTTGATGTTTCTACACATGCAATCTCTGACTTTCCAGGGCAGAGGAATGAACTATTTTTTTTTCTTGTCATGGAAAAAATGCAACCAATAGTTTTTTTGCCTTGCTATTTCTACAACAAACATCTTGTCCATGATGTGGCATGGAAGGAGAGCCGGAATTTCATTAGAGCCAAAGACCATGAGGACACTGTGATTTTCCTTTTGTTCAATTGTGTCCTTCCTATTCAAAAACTTGGTTGTCTGGCCGACATCCGCAGAGCATCCTTGTCTAACAATAAATCTTTGAAAACTGACACAAAACCATTAAAAACTTCATAAAAATAATGGAAGGCCTTGTGCCTCCATAGGGCCTCATACCAGAATGTTACTGGGTTGAATCCATAGTATATTTTATTGGAAAGAGAAAGTTTTGGAAACGGGAAACAATGCACTATTGCGAAAATCAAGTAGGATGACATATAAAATTTATTCGATTCTTTGAATTGTGACAACTGGGAATAGAGCTCAATGGAAATTATCTTCCCCCAATCGAAAATGTATTGTTCCTTCACTATGAAATACACAATATAAATAATTATATGGGAAATGCTTCCTGTGGATGGATGTCTCGTTATTCTTGTAAACAACCAAGTAATTTCCCGAAATGGATTTCTAAAGGAACTTACCTGCAACCTTGTGATATCTTCAGGAACTGTTGTCGGGTCTTCGAGGAATTCGACTAAGATGTCCAACCCGTTATCATGTTTTTATAGAAACTGCTTGCAGTCTTGTCCTCTGAATGTCAATGTTGGCTCCCACAATTTTAACATCTCGCAGAAGGCCTGAGGTGACAAAGAAACAGGAGAATGGTCGTGCAGTGGAATAATTCTTTGGCCTGGAATATATTTTTCGGTGCACCAAGAGACCACCTCCTTAGAATCAAAAACATCAGGGACACAGCCTGCACAAGCGATTCTAGAGGTCAAAATCACTTCATTCTGGGCAGAATGGGATGAATAGTAAAAGTATGCCCTGGACCGCTGGAAGTTCTGGTCCTGATGTCCGAAGATATTTACTGTATCTCCACAAAATTGTTGTCGAACTGTTGCCATAAGTATACAAGAATGCTTGTTTTCTCCAGACGATGAATTAAATGAAAAGTTGGAAGGGATAATATAACCCTGCGCAAATCTTGGTCCAAAGAATGTGAATGGGATATGTCCTCGATATTTTCATTCATTAATGAAAATTTGGACAGTTGTTGCATGATGCGTTGTTAACATTAAACACTAGTAATCGCATACATAGAAATGCGAACATGGAAGATATTGCAATGAGCGATTAAGCATTGTAGATTTCTTGAGCGGTCCAACACGACGATGCGTGTTCAAGATGAACAATCGGAAGGGAGAAAATAACTCTCTGCACTTCTTGGTTTAATGCATAATAATGGGAGATCTCCTCGAGTGTTTCACCCATTAATGACAATGTTGACGGTTCCAACATGGTAAGCTATTATCATGAAAGGTTTCTAATTTCATAGTAAGAAAGTACGGAGGTCGCGGGCACGGGAAAAAACAGCTTCGAAATAGGGTTACAAGGTACAACCATTGAAGGTGAGGACGCGAGGGTCAAATTGTATGTCTTAGAAATTTTTGATTGCAATATGCGTAACAACAAAGAGGGTATGGTAGGACAGTCCAGAGGGCAATTTGTATATGACTAGTAATAACATAACTAATGTATATCAGGAAGGATAGGAAGTTAGTGGGGATGGAAGATAGCGACAGATACTCGAAACATTTGTGAACCGTGGTATAGTGAAGCTTGCGAGTTCGAGGAGTATGCAGTAGAATTGTAGATCACTAAAGTTTTGAGTGCAAGATGTAAGAGTATCAAGAACATCAATATATACTAGTATCAGTGAGTGCAATTGTCCAGCTTATTATTGAAATACAATGTGTGTGCTTTATTCCAACAAAAAAAACAGCGGATATTGCAATTTCATTAGTATGAGTCACTAGTAAGAGAACAACCAATGTATCAGTGTGTGCAGTTGTCACTAGTAAGAGCACAACCACTGTATATTAGGAAGGACAAGAAGTTAGTGGGGATGGAAGACAACGACAGATACTCGAAATATTTGTGAACCGTGGTAGAGTGAAGCTTGCGAGTTCGAGGACTGCGCGGTAGAATTGTAGATCACGGAACTTTTGAGTGCAAGATGTACATCATGGAACAAGAAGAAGAAGAGTTCAAAACCGCCAACTCGGCAACCGCAACCATAAAATTGGCTAAGTATGGAAAGCAACAGCGGTCGGTCAGATTCGTCGTGTGATTATATAGATGGAGATAAAGAAATGTCATCCCACCAACGTTGGAACCCGTGATGATAGAAAGGCGACTAAATATATAACTAGAGAGCCATAATACATGGGAAGAAGAAAAGGGAAAAAGGACTAAGGATTCTACGGTGGAATTGTAGATCATGAAAATTTTGAGTAGAAGATGTGAACCCGGTAGTCAATTTGTATATTGCGGAGGGCCGGATGAGAACTATTTCGTACCATTGTGTTTAGTTGTGACTAGTAAGAGAACAACCAATCTATATTAGGAACGAGAAGAAGTTAGTGAGGATGGAAGGCAGCAACAGATATTTTGAAACATTTGTGAACTATGGTAGAACGAAGCTTGGTGCCAACCCAAAATAGTATCCAAGAGATGGACATTTCGTGAACCCGGAAACATGAGGATCCAAAACAGGGTGACAAGGTCTCTGCAGAAGACGCGAGGCCCAGACGTTCAAATTGTATTTCTCTGAACATTTGAATACATAATCTGTAGCATGGAAGAGTGGACGATGTCAGAATCCGGTAGTCAATTTGTATATTGCGGAGGGTGTGATGCCGATTGTTTTGTACCTCTGTGTCCATTTGTCACTACTAAGATCTAATTTAGTATTGAAAATAATTTTTTATATATTGTTAGATACTTGATAGGGATTTCCATCCATAAACAATGGAAATCTCCACCTCGCCAGCCCTGGACTCCGGCGTCATTTTGTATATCGCAGAACTGGGAGCGTTGTTTGCAGGACACAGAACAATAAAAATGCAATGTTGAGTCAGTCAATCCACAGGTCCGCTTGTCAATTTGTATATCGCGGAATTCTGGGTGCTATTTACAGGGCACGGAACTATGGAGGCCCAATTTTGAACCCGTCCGCCTGAGAACCCGCAATACAAAATGTGGCTATGTATGGAATGCGCAACCCATACATGGTCTATAAAATAGCATGTCCATACTTTATAGTCCCATAATACACGGGAAGAAAAAAAGGGAAAAAGGACGAAGGAGTCCACAGTGGAATTGTAGATCACACAAATTTTGAGTGGAAGATGTATATCACAAAACAAAAAACAACAGAGTTCAATTGCACTAACTCGGCAACCGCAGGCACATAATTCAGTAAGTATGAAAAGGAACAACGGGCGGTCCAATTTGCCATGCGAGGATATAGATGGAGATGAAGATATTTCAACATGCCAATGTTGGAACCCGCAATCATAGAAACCCGACTAATTATATAACTAGAAAGCGATAATACACGGGAATAGGACAAGGGAAAAAGGACTAAGTATCTCGCAGAAGAATATCTAGTGTTTGATTATTAATACAATTTTTTTCGAACCACTACCAAGTTCTCACCAGTTAAGGCATAAATTCCATATCACGAAAGTATCTTTCATACCACTATGTCCAGTAGATGCGAGGCCCCGAGTATAAAGTTCGTTCCTAGCCTTCCACCGGTTGGACTGCCTACGGAGCGAACGTTCAAATTGTATCGCTCCGAACATTTGAATGCATAATCTCTAACACGTAAGAGTGGATGATGTCGGAATACGGTAGTCAATTTGTATATTGCGGAGGGTGTGATGCTGACTATTTTGTACCTATGTGTCCAATTGTCACTACTAAGAGATAATTTAGTATTGGAAATAATTTTTTAGATACTATTAGATATTTGATAGGGATTTCCATCCGTAAACAATGGCAATCTCCACCCCACCAGTCGTGGACTCCGTGTGTCAATTTGTATATCGTGGAACTAGGAGCGTTGTTTGCAAGACACAGAACAATAGAAATGCAATGTTGAGTCAGCCAGTCGGCAGGTCCACTTGTCAATTTGTATATCATGGAATTTTGGGTTCTATTTGCAGGGCATGGAACAATGGAGGCCCAATTTTGAGCCCGCCTGCCCGAGAACCCACGATCCAAAATGTGGCTAGGTATGGAATGCGCAATCCATACATGGTCTACAAAATAGCATGTCCATACTTTATACTCCCATAATACACGGGAAGANCTCCACCCTGCCAACCTTGGACTCCGTGTATCAATTTGCATATCGCGGAACTGGGAGTGTTGTTTGCAGGACACGGAACAATAGAAATGCAATGTTCAATCAGCCACTCCATAGGTCCACTTTTCAATTTGTATATCGCCAAATTTTGGGTGCTATTTGTAGGGCACAGAACAATAGAGGCCCAATTTTGAACCCGCCCGCCCGAGAACCCGCGATCCAAAATGTGGCTAGCTATGGAATGCACAATCTGTAAATGGTCTATAAAATAGCATGTCCATACTTTATAGTCCCATGATACACGGGACGAAAAAAAGGGAAAAAAGACAGAGGAGTCCGCAGTGGAATTGTAGATCACACAAATTTTGACTGGAAGATGTATATCACGGAACAAAAAGTAGCAGAGTTCAATTGCGCCAACTCGACAATCGCAGGCATAAAATTCAGTAAGTATGAAAATGAACAGCGGGCGGTCCAATTTTCCATGCGAGGATATAGATGGAGATGAAGATATGTCAACACGCCAACGTTGGAAATTGTGATCATAGAAACACGACTAAGTATATAAATAGAAAGCAATAATACACGGTAACAAGACAAGGGAAAAAGGACTAAGTATCTCGTAGAAGAACATCTAGTGTTTGATAATTAATGCAATTTTTTTCGAATCCCTACCGATTTCTCACCAGTGAAGGCATAAATTGAAGATCATGGAAGTATATTTCGTATCACTGTGTCCAGTTGTCACTAGTAAGATCATTGTTGATGTATATCAGGAAGGATGCAAAGTTGCTGGGGATGGAAAGCAACAACAGATACTTTGAGGGAAGTTAATGTATACAAGGAACCCATGGATTCATTGTAGATCATGGATGTTTTGAGTGCAAGATGTATATAACGGAATGATAAACAGTCGGATTCGTAAGCACCGACCTCGCAATGGCGGCCATAAAATTGGCTAAGTATGGAAAGGAATAGCGGTCGGTTGGATCCGTCGTGTGAGGATATAGATGGAGATGAAGACATGTCAACTCACCAATTCTGGAACCGGATACCATAGAAAGGCGAGTAAGTATATATCCAGAAACTGATAATGAGAGGGAATAAGAAAAGGCCAGTTCGTATGCGCCAACCTGACAACCACGGCCATAAAATTGCCTAGGTATGCAAAGGAATAGAGGCCAGTCGGATTGGTCATGTGAAGACATAGATGGAAATGAAGATATGCCAACCCACGAACCCTACATCTGCCTATCATAGAAAGACAACTAAGTATAAAACCAGAAATCCATAATGGACGGGAAAAGGAAAAGGGGAAAAGGGACAAGTATCTCACAGTCGAAAAACCTTTTTTTTCGTTTATTAATGGTAATGTTTTCGAACCCCTGTTGGGTTCTCGCTAGTAAAAGCATAAACTGTAGAACACTGAAGTTCTTTGGTTGCAAGATGTATATGACAAAACAGAGGACATAGGTGCTGGGTACTGCGAACCCGGGGCCTAGTGGCCAGATAACTGGCTAAATATTGGTCAAGAGAAAGATTTGATATATATTTCAATAGTATTCATACTAATATGTATTAATGGAGAAAGTTTTCATATTTATCTGAATAGTATTCATACTAATATATATTAATGGATTGTTTCTATTTCAAATGGAGATGATCTCCCAATTTATAGGATGCTCTTCGGTTCGCAAATTTCGTTGAAACCACAAAAAGTTTGACAGCAAAATGTACATAGCGCAACAAGAAGCATGAATTTATATTGTGGTTTCAACGAGATAAACTCCTTATCATCTATTCATCTTGTATTTCTTTCAATGACATGAGCAAACACCGACTCTCCATAAACATCAATATCTAAATTAAATTAAATGTAATCAAAATTTGTTTTGATTTAAGTAATTAAGACAGGTTCAGTCATTTTTTTATTAATGCGACATTTTTCGAATGTCTGGTGGGTTATCAGTAGTTAAAGCATAAATTGCAGAGCACAGAAGTTGTTTGGCTGCAAGATGTATATGATGGAACAAGGAACATAGTTGTTTAATACCACAAACACAAACATAATTGCCTAATCTTTGCTGAAGAGGAATTTTTTTATTTATTCCAATAGTATTGATATTAGTATATACGCACAGATATTATCAATGCCTTGTTGTATCTCATTAATTCATTCTACTTACGAGACCCGAAGAATGGAAGCAGGAGAGCTCCTCCAATTTCTTTCTTTAAACACAGGGTCGGTGCCACATAAGTATGGCTTATGAAAAAATATTCTTAAATGTAAAATGTAAGCAATGAATAGAGCAGAGTTTATTTAAATTGAAGTATTGGGCAGCAAAAAGAAAAGCTTGTCGTCCATGTTTAACGACAAAGGGGAAGAAGGTACAAAATATAATTAAAACAAATACCAGAGATTGGAAAATACTATTAAAGAATAAACTAGAATTATTCTATATTCAAATAAGATGGGTTACAAAATATAGTTGAGCCTATTTGCCACAATGATTGTGATTTGGGTTTCCGCCGATCAATAAAAAATATGTACATTGATTAAGCTTCTTCACAGTTTTCTTGACGTTCAAACCCTTTATTCGTAAAAAACGAGTTGAATATCAATTTTGGGTTTTGTACTTAATCAGTGCTGCCAACTACATCTATACCAGTTTTTTGAATAGCTTGTCTCTTCCAAATATGGCCTGCTTGAAATCCCTAGTTATTCAACATTCCATTCTTTGCCAAGTATCAATTTCCCTCTGCCGTCGAAAACTTGGCGTTTACGGTGCTTTCCTTGCAATGTTCCTGACCCTTGACATCCGAGACAACTTAGAAATGTGATTCAGGATGATTTTAAAGTGGAGGGGGTCCTTTTATGTCACAATAGCTATGGCAGGGGAACAAAATTGAAGTATGTTGTGACTAGTATTCTCCCTGTATTCAATCATCTATTTGGTTGAAAAGCCTGCCTGAATATTTGTATGTTGAACTTCTTTGTTTTATTACAGTAAATTGGAAGAAACGTCCAACCCAGCTGGAAAATGAAAATCTGTTGAGGTACATAGCTTCTTCGGGAAGCAAAGGTCTGGAAAATGCATCAAATGCTGTAGAACGCATCAGCACAACTCTGGAAAGTCTATGGAATGTTTTAAATTGCATCATAATATATCTTTCTTCATAGCGGTGGCAACTATGGTGGCCCATAGAAAGGTCTAGAATGTTCGGAGGTGACGCCAAATGTGCGGAGTCTACAACTACATCCAGAGGAAACCAAGAAAAATTTGACAAAGATCATGGCTTTCTGTCAAGTCGGTTACGAGACCAACATGTAGGTCATAAAACTTTGAAATAAAAACTTTTGTAGTGATAATATGTTGTTTTATCCACCCATACAACTTATGTTACCCGCCTCTTCTTACATTCGCAATTAGAGTAATATTTCACGTCATTTACGAACATGAAGGGGAATTTTGCAAGCCACTGTAAATGTGTTGCCCCCGAGGAAGACAAATTCTTCTGGGATCTGTAGAATTCAGTACAGTTTCCAAATCTGTGTTGTTGGAAGAAGCTATATACCTCAACGAAGAAATATTTTGCACGTGAGATGAAATTCCATTACAACTCCCAACAAGAAAACAAATAAGTTCAACAATCAAATCTTCAGGCAGGCTTTTCAACCAACCAAAGCATCAAACACAGGGAGAACACCAACCAGAACATACTTGTTCTTTCTTTTTCCTCCTCTCTGAGTTTCTCTTCTATAACTGAGTTTTTTTTAACTCAAAGATCACGTCACATAAAACCAGTCTCTCTTCTTTCATCTAGGCCTCAATCACATCTCTAATTTGTATTACATGTACATGACTAGGAACATTAGAAAGAAGGCACCGTAAAGCGCAACTCTTTGATGATAGAGAGAAATGGCATTAAGGATTTAAAAGCAACACTGAATGATATTCTGTAGATTTTTTGATAATTCGTTTTAATGACAAATGTTCTCGATATTTTTGCTTATTAATGCCAATCTTTTCAAATATGTACGTTGAATAGTCAGTAATAGCACGTATTAAAATTCCCATATCCGAGTAGATTCTCAAATATGACATCTAAGATATGCACAATATTAAAGAGGGATGTGATGTGAAGGCCTCTGTGGTTGACACGTTCATGAACTATGTTGAAGCTTTTAAGAAAACTAAAACAACGCAAACAAACAAACAAACAAACAAACAAAAATATTTTTGCAAATTCAAAAATGCAGGAAAAAAAATTACTAGATCCCATAATATTCGTCTATCTATTCATTTTAATGGGAGATGTCCTCCAACTTTCCAATAATTAAAGCCCATATTTTCAAACTTGTCTGGTCATTTCTGACTTTTGAAAGGATAATTAATGTCTATTGGCAAGGGCGGAAGGTAGCGAGGATGGAGGGGAGTGACAAATGGTTCTAAATTTTCTGAACCCAAAAAATCGTCAACCCGCTACCTTTTCAAATATGTACACTGAATAGTCAGTAATAGCACGTATTAAAATTCCCATATCCGAGCAGATTCTCAAATCTGACATCTAAGATATGCACAATATTAAAGAGGGACATGATGTCAAGGCCTCTGTGGGTGACACATTCATGGACTATGTTGAAGCTTTTAAGAAAACTAAAAGAGCGCAAAGAAAAAAAAATTATTATTATTTGCAAATTCAAAAATGCAGGCAAAAGAAATTAACAGATCCCATAATATTCATCTGTCTATTCATTTTAATGGGAGATGTCCTCCAAATTTCCAGTTATTAAAGACCATCTTTTCGAACCTCTCTAATCGGTTCTGACTTTTGAAAGCATAATTAATGTCTATTGGCAAGGGTAGAAGGTAGCAGGGATGGAGGGGAGCAACAAATGGTTTTAAATTTTATGAACCTGGAAAATCATCAACCCACCAAACTTTGAAAATTCAACTAAGTATGGAAAGCTAGGTAGAATAGACAAACTCATTGCAGGTAGAGGAACGGTTTCAAGTTTGAGGAGTGCCCGGTCGAATTCTAGAGCACAGAAGTTCTAGGTAAAAGATGTATACACCGAACATGACCTGTCATAGTTCGATAGAACCTTTCTGCGAAGCCGCGTCCATAAAACTGGCTAACTATGCAACTGAACGGTCAGTGTTACTCGCAATGTTAGTTTCTCGACACATATGACGGAATTGTTGGGTGCAAAATTTATATCACGGAACACATATGACGAAACACATGTGCAAAAATGTCTCATGTATATGACGGAATTGTAGGGTGCAAAATGTATATGACGGAAGTGTTGGTTGAAAAATGTATATCACAGAACACACTGAACATGAAAAATGAAAAATGTGAACCCGCGACTCCACCAACCCACGACTCTATAATTGTTGGGTGCATAATGTATATGACAGAAGTGTTGGGTGAAAAATGTATATCATGGAACAAGCTAGACATGAAAAATGTTAGTTTCTCGCCTTTCTGTGGTCAGTCGGAATGACCATAGAAAGGCGAGAAACTATAGAGCCAGAAATGCAGTTTACAAGAGGAAAATAAAAGGGAGAGAACAACTATATTGCTCACATAGCAAAACCTACTCACCAGCTATGAAATATAGTTTGAGGCTGACAAACTCTGGTTCAACGCCTAAGAGATGCAATTTACATCGACTGCAATTTTTTAGTACATTTTTTTATCCTAATAGTATTCTATGCAGACTCCACTGGGTAAAATAGGTATACACCGAACACGACTTGGAATAGTTCGATAGAACCTTTCCATGAAACCGCGTCCATAAAACTAGCTAAGTATGCAACTGAACGGTGGTCAGTTGGAATGACCACAGAAAGGCGAGAAACTATAGAGCCAGAAACGCAGTTTATAAGAGGAAAATAAAATGGAGAGAACAATTATATTGCTTACACAACAAAACCTACTCGCTAGCTATGAAATATAGTTTGAGGCCGACAAACTCTAGTTCAACACCTAAGAGATGAAATTTACATCAACTACATTTTTTTGGTCAGTCGGAATGACCACAGAAAGGCAAGAAACTATAGAGCCAGAAACACAGTTTACAAGAGGAAAATAAAAGGGAGAGAACAAATATATCGCTCACACAGCAAAACCTACTCGCCAGCTATGAAATATAGTTTGAGGCCGACAAACTCTGGTTCAACACCTAAGAGATGCAATTTACATCGACTGCAATTTTTTAGTACGTTATTTTATCCTAATAGTATTCTATGCAGACTCCACTGCAAAAAATGTAACAAGAGATCCAACTGCGGATGCAACATCCCAACATTGGAAACCCTAGGCAAACAAGAACAAGCACCAAATAACAACTCAGTTAAGAAGCACCAAAAGGGCCAACTGCAGGCGCAAGACCGGAACCCTACAAAGTCGAATCAAAAAATAATAAACAACATACAACGAAGAAACAAGCAAGAAACAACCACTCCACCAAGAATGACGCAGTTCCAATCACGATTGCAGAAACTGAAACGTGAAAACTGCAACAACATGAACAGGAAAGCAAGAACAACAACAACATGCAAATAAGAAATCAATGGAGATAAAAAAAACAAGCATGAACCAGTGAACCAACAATGTCACTGAAGCATATAAATTTAAAAAACAGAAAAAAATGTATTGTAACAAGCCTGTTAAGTAAGCATTCAACGCTACCAAGTCTGTTAGGTGAACATTTAAGTTTGTCAGAAATGCTCTGTAAACATTTAAGAAAAAAATGCAATGTGGTAGGTCTCTGACGTATCCCCAAAAAATTATTATATTTTTTGTAACAATAGTTCGAACACCATAGAATGCATTAGAAGGCCAAACTTTCGATATGCCAGCATATCAAACATTGCCATAAATTTACCTAGCATAAAATGCTAAACCAAACATTCGAATTAATGCTAGCATCAATCCACCTTCGACGAATGCATAACCAAATATATGATTCAAAAAGACCATATACCATCAAATACTTTGGATATGCCAACATATATAACATCGGGAATAGCGAAGCCGACAATAAGACCTCCAATCCCTTGCCCAATCAGATCATGACAAATATGGTACTTTTTTTAATATAAAAATCGATGGTTTCAGTTCCCTGGTTCCAACAGTAGAAAATATGGAAATATTTGTGGTCAAAGGACAAACTAATACGAAGTCAACGATTTATCGATCGCTATAGTCCCTCTATGCCTACGACAAGGACTAATAAGAAGCAAATCTAAATATCTACAAAATTGCTAATAAAATTGTAATTTTGTATTATTTAAATTGTATTTTTAAATGTTTAAATATAAAATTGTAATTTTATATTATTTAAATTGTAATTTTAAATGTTTAAATATAAAATTGTAATTTTGTATTACTTATATTGTATTTTAAAATTTTAATTTTGTATTATTTAAATTATATTTTTAAATGTTTAAATAAATAAAAAATTGTTTTTTTTTTTCAAAATTCATATCATATCAAATTGTAATTTTAAATTCCTTAAATTATAATTTTGGACTATAATAAAAAATAATTTAAACATTTTTTTTGGATTTTTTTCTCCTAGTGCATATTAATTCACCTTTACTTCACTTCACGGCCTTTATCAATTAACAATACAAAGCGTAATGATAATATGAATGAAAGAGGAATGGACATCTTCACTAAGATGAAGCAAGTGATGTTTCAATAATTTGTTTCAAAATTAACTAAATATTGTAAATTCATTTTTACAAAACAATTTTATATTCTATAAAATATAATTATTCCAAATATATGAGAAAAAACAATTATTCAAAATAAATAAAAATATTTATTTTTTAAAATTTAATTTAAATATATATATTTTTAATGAAAGATTTAAAAAATATATATTTTTAATTATTAATAATTTGAAATATTATAATTTTTTATAATTTCATTTTAATTAAAACTCCTTAAATACCTCTTATAAATAGTTTAATTAATTAAAATTTTAATGAAAATAAAATTATGTCCACCATTATGCAAACCATTATCTTACACCAATAATCTTTAGCAAGTATAACAAAAACCACATAGATGATAGCAACAAATTTTAAAAAAATGAAAATGAGTTAACCAAATTTATTTTACCATAGCAAAATTTGAACGAGGGATGTGAATTTTAAAGATCATATCACCCACCACTATGGGAAAGGTTTATAGATATTATTTAATACTTTTTAGAATGAGTGGAAATTGAATATAAAATTAGAAATTATAAATAAATAGATTTAGATTTTATATTAAGATAATTGATTTGTCTTTTCAATTTAGTTTTTTTAAATAAATATTGATAAAATATTAAGAATTTATTTATTTATTATATGTATCATTGTTAACATTAATAAGATAAAGGTTATGATAATCAAATTTAAAAAGATTATTTGTGATAATTTCTTGTATGACAATAATAACTTGGATGAAGTGATTTCATACAAATATGTCTGAGTTAATTTACATCACAAACTTAACTTGAACTATTGCACTGAGAAAAGGATAAATGGTGGATGGAAATCTTATTTTGGTCTTGAAAAAATTGTAAATCAAAACCTTGGTTATGGGATAAAAATAAACTCATCTTTGAGATTCTTGTCCCTACTTTATCTTATGTGGTTGTGAAGTTTGGGATTGTAGCATCTCTAGAGAGTCATGGAGAAAGACAGTGCAAATCAAAAAGTGTTTTATAACTTGTAATCTTAAAATTAAAGGTAATACACGGTATTCTATCCTCCCCAAAGAAGTTATTATTTCTCCCATTGAGAGCATGGCTATGACTAGGTACCTAATGTACAATAACAAGATAAACAACATGAAAGACTAGAGACTTCCTAAAAAATCTCGTCAAGACCACCTACGACTCAAGCAAGGTTGGCATAAAGATGCCAAGTCTTCGCTAAATGATTTGGGAATAGAGGAAGATGTTACTATGTAAAATATTAATCATATTAAAAATATTATTAAATCTAAATTTATGGAGAAATTGACATGCCATAAAGAATTGGAGGATAAGAGAAACTTAAGATGCTATAAGGAGGTGATTAACCTTAATCTAAAATATCAAAAGTATCTCTATGTTTTAAGTAGTGTAAATGACAAAATCAACATTGCTAAAACAATTCTCATGAGCTCAATTGGACCATGCCTAAAATGTTGTGGGTCCAAAGACTTCATCTTTGTGACACTAAGAGGGTTGAATATGAAAAACACTTTCTCATAGAATATCTTATGTCCAATCATATTAAATCTCAATTTTACAATATATGTTACAATACCAACCTTACTAACATTTTAACTCATCAACACTATGAGATTTTAGGAACGCTCATCTTCAAGATTTTCAAACACAAAATTAAAATTTTAAAACAAACCAAATAATTCCTTAACCTTTTTTTTCCTCTAAATATTGTAGAGCAAAATTAATCTCAATGTACCTTACTAATTGTCGTCATCATCATATTATGTAAACAAAACAAAAATACAATCAAATTATTTATTGTGATTTTAATAAAATAATTTTTTTTATATTAATAATGGTTTTTCAAATTGTGAAATTAATATAAATTTCTTCAAAGTTCAAATTTCATTTTTTAATTAAAGACAATCAATTCAATCCTGCTATTTGTCGTGGTTTTCAATAAAGAAAAAAAACTTATATTAGTAAATATAAAATTTATGAACCAGATTTACATATATATCTGCCCTTTAAGAAAGTCACTAACTTAATCAAAAAAAATTGTTCATTGCTAATCTTTTACATTTTAAGATAAAAAAAAAAAACAGTTCACTGCTTAATATTCAACATATAAATATCTGCCACCTTTCCTTGGAAATACAGATTCAGATGTGCATTACATAAAAAACAACTGCTTATTTCACTTTTCATATTTTCAAAATTTGATTATTTCAAAGTTGTCTGTGTGACCATTGTTGATATTATGGTAGTTGCAGGAGATATTTACCTCCACATGTAAACCTGACGAGAATAGAATATTCTGGGAAGCAAGAATAAACCCTAATTGATTGGTTAGTAACCCTAAAAGACAAGTCGGCTCAAGAGAATGACTTGTATTAGGTTATTAGCCTCCAAGAGAAGAATTCGACTAAAGTAAGTATTATATACTAAAGAATTAGTACCCAGAATTAGAAGTCGGCCTAGGCAGTCTGCCAGAAATAGTATAAATACAAGAGGCCAGTCTTCATTTTGGCCAGTATTCTCAAAATTGCAAAAGCAACACTTGTGCACACTGCAGTTGGCTAGTTTGTGTGCAAGTTTGGAGGAGAGTTGTCGTTGTAGCTGTTGCAGCTAGCAGATTTCAGTTTTATCTTGGAATCTCTCTTGGTTATGGTTTGGAATCTATGATCATCTCTTGTTACTCTTGCTTGGTGCACTATTCTTGGAGAAATATGCGCCACCCTTTGTTTGGCTATCTAGCCTAGGGTTTGCTTCTAGAATTATTCTCTATCAAGGTTAAGGTGCTCGAGAGTGGCTTCAGCTTATGATTGGGTGACAATAGTGATATTGTCTATGGTTAAATGAGCACATCCATTATATTCTAACAAGTTATGGGCCCACACCTCCTTCATTCAGTCTAACAAATGGAAGGGAGCATAGCCATGAGGATACTAAGCTCGTTGAAGAACTGCTACTAGGGTTTCTAAAAGGAGTAGTTACTAAAGCACTGCCGCTAGGGTTACTAGTAGGTGCATTTGCAAAAACCTTAACCCTCTCATTGAGTCACCTTAAGTGAAGGGATTGACCTAATTTCTGGATAGACTAGTGTGCCCTAGCCTAGCGCACCTCCTGGTACTATCAGCAAGCTAAGATGTCAAGTTTGAGTTTTTGGTCAAATCTAGGGTTGACCAAGTAAAAGCAACCATGACTTACTCTATGAAGTCAGAAAACAAGTTATATGGGGCTTCTAACTTCATAGCATTGAAGACAAGGATTGATCTCATCCTTGCCAAGAATAAAGTGTTGGATATCGTGAAAGGAAAGATTATGGAACCAGAGTTTGAAGAAGGAAAATAGAAGGAACCGTAGAACGTTGTAGTTATGGAAAAGTTCAAAGACAATGACATCAATGCCATGAGTATCATAGTAGATTCTATAAAATACCACCTGATACCCTACATCGCCCATCTTGATCCATCTAAGAATATGTACGATGCCCTAAGAAACCTCTTCTCAGTCAGAAACATTGGACAAGTAATGAGTCTGAAGAATGAGCTTCGTGACATGAAGATGAATGATGATGACAACATAACATCATACTTTGTGATAATCTCTCAATTAAGAGATCAACTACAAGCTATTGAAAAGATCATTTCAGAGAAGGAACTGGTAAATATAGTACTCAATGGTCTTCCCACGACATGGGATGCATTTTCCGCAAGCATGAACACAAGGAAGGAGTATCCTACATTTGAATAACTTTGGACTTGTTGTGCACAAGAAGAATCAAGGATCAATGAAAAAGAGAAACCCTAAAAGAAGTACGATGATCAAGCATTCACT